>PVIW01003568.1:0-162896 GCA_004026585.1 Noctilio leporinus
CCTTTCCCCCTGACCACTGAAGGTCTATTCACTGTATTCATATATTTGGTTCTGTTTTGCTTGTTGTTAGTTTTGTTCATTATTGTCCTGTAATGGGTGAGATCATATGATATTTGTCCTTCAATGACTGGCTTATTTCACTAAGCATAATACTCTCCAGTTCCATCCATGTTGTTGCAAAGGGTACAAGTTCCTTCTTTCTTTCTGCTACATAGAATTCCATTGTGTAAATATACCAAAGTTTTTTGATCCAATCATCCACTGATGGGCACTTAGGCTGTTTCCAGCACTTGGCTATTGTAAATAGCGCTGCTATGAACATAGGGGTACATAGGTTCTTATGAATTGGTGTTTCAGGATTCTTTGGGTACAGTCCTAGTAGTGGAATTGCAGGATCAAAAAGCAGTTCCATTTTTAGTTTTTTGAGGAAGCTCCATACTGTCAAAAAATTGACTTGTTGTTCCACTTATTTCTGCATTCATTGGTTGATTCTTGTATGTGTCCTGGCTAGTGATCAAACCTGCAACCTTGGTGTGTCTGGATGGACCTCCAACCACGGAGCTACTTGGCCAAAGTGACATTTTATTTTTCTATTTAATGCTTTCCCCCCCTGAAATTGGTGATTTTATAAAATGCTTATTAAATATTTTTCCTGTTACATGTTGTGTTAGTATTCCTAAAAGTCATCTAAAATGTACTAATTTACCTCTCCTATCAGTTCCTCCTTTTCCCAAGGAATTCTTTAATCAAGTTTCCTAAATAGGAGCAAAAAATATAAAATAGCTTAAAAAGGGCAATTTTAACATCAGAGCTGGGGAATGGTGTAGAAGTTTATTCCATTTGGCCAATCTCCTACTCCCCAGGCGCTGACAGGCAACCCCACAAGAAACTTTGAGACTCACTAGTCTCTGTAAAAGAGCACAGATTTTATTCTCACATCAATAAGACACAGCATGAGAAAGAATAAATTAAGGCAAAGGAAAGGAAGAAGCAGTAATTTAAATTGTGTTCCTTTCCAGGCTACTGATCAAACATTTTGATTCAACTGACAGTGCAGTTGAGTTCAACTACTGTGTCTCCCAGTGAGTTTATCAGCTATTAGAATTTACCTCATGCCCTGGCCAGGTAGCTCAGTTGGTTAGAGCATTATCCTGGTATTCCAGGGTTGCAGGTTCAGTCCCCAGTCAGGACACATACCAGAAGCAACCCATGAAGGCAAAAATAAGTGGAACAACAAATCAGTGTTTCTCTCCCTTTCACTCCTTCTCTTCTCTGTCTCTAGAAAAAAATTAAAGAACAATAAATAAAAATTTAAGAAAAGAATTTCCCTCATTGACAGATTTGTTGAATTTATGCAGATACATCTTTAAAAGCAGAAGCATTCTGCTGGGTCAAATTCTTCACAGAAATATAAGTTCAAACATGTTCTGCTTCAGTGGTGTAAGTTTTTTGCTGCTGTTACGTTGCCAGGTAGACATGCAAAATTAATGTCATCTGGCTGTTTTATTGCTTCCTCAGGTGCTCAGGTATGCGGGTACCCAGCCTAGCAACCCTGTAGCGGGTGGTGCAAGCAGCCTGGAGCAGGGCGGTGTTCTCAGCTTGGAGCTCATCCAAACTGTCTGCTTTTAGAAGGAAGGACCAGTTCTGGTCTGCATCTGCTGTCTTAGTGCCAGGATTAACCAGTGGATGTCTTCTCAGGGTGGGGCGTATGTGTATGTGTGAGTGTGTGTTGGGGGTGGGGATTATAGTCTGCTTTTTGCTCATGTATGCAAAAATAGACCAGAACAGGGCTGGGATTCAATTCATAGAATGTATGATCAAGTTTATCTAATTTCTATCCTCAGCATTGCCCCGCCCCCCTCCAACTTTTTTTTTAACTGATTATGTTTTTGGTGTTCTTTGGTAAAACAATGTGTGGTTCATAAGTCTAAAGGGCTTCCTGCAGGATCTAGATGGAAGAAGATCTTATTTCAATAGGGAAATTACTTTGCTAAAATGATTCTGGGAAAAGTACATTTTTACCTTTCTTCAACAGCATGCCGTTACCTGCAATATGGATGTGTAAATAGACACTCATCTTGGAAATAGTTATTATTTTAAAGTGGCTTGTTCAACAAGATGCAATTTATATGCTTCTCAATGTAATAAAAGGGCCATTCTAATTCTTTCAGGTTAGTCTGAGCATGAGTCATATTTTCCTCAACTGGCACGTTCATTCAAGGCATCCTTTTATGATATCACAAAGAACTACGATACCCGGTGTTACAGATATTTAGGCAAAAGAAATGCGAGTTTGCTTAAAAGATTATAGCTCATGTAGTTAGCTTCATGATTGTGTAAGGTCCTGTTGTATCTGTTTTTCTAATGCATGCATATATACTCAAACGCATATAAGCCTAGTGAGTTTACTTGATCATAGTTAGAATGTCAACATTGTTTTCATAAAATTCTGCTCTGTCACAGGTTTGCAAGGAATTATTTTAAGGCGTTAACATTTTAACACACACCAGATTGTTGGCTGCCCTTCTTGCCAGGGGGAGCCATTTTAACAGTTGGTGTTGAATATGTTTGTGTTTAAAATATAACGCTTGCAAGGAAGGAGTTTAGGAAGTCATTTATATAAGGATTTAGGTGGATGGCTGGTGGTCATAACTAAGCTCTGCTTTTTGGTGTGTCTTCCATAGACATCATCTGTGATGATCATTACCCAGAATCCCCCAAGTTTAGATGAGGGTTCTGTTATTGTTTTTGAAGATACAAGTTCTCAAGAAAGATGGGGAGTGATACGTCCCTTGAAGTAAGAATGTGTACACCCTGAATTCTAGCTTACTTCAGTTTTCCATTGTGTCTCCTTTGAAACTAGGCCTTGAAAAATTCTAGGTAATTTTTGGAGCAATTGTTAAATATTTCTGGGGTGCAGGTGGTACGTGCGTAATCTCTGCTCTTTAAGAACTGGTTTCTTCTGTTTTGTTCATTTAGGCAGCATCTTAGACATATGTAGTCAGCCTCCATGTAAGGTGTGTGCCTTGATTTCCCTTTAAGAACCCTGCCTGCCCACTCTTCTGCCGTAACTAGGACTTCTTTCTCTCAGTCCCCATTCCCATTTCTGGAAATCTGTATCGACTGATCGTCCAGGGACTCACAAGGGTTCGGTTTCAATATACACCACGTGCTTAGTTTGGAAGTTTTCCCTTGCCATCCCATTTACTGTCCGAGTAAGCAAGTTATCAGAGTTAGCTCCCATTTTCTAGGACTCATGCCTAGCAAATGTCTGGAAAATTATTTGGGATGTTTTAGAGTGGTTTTGGGAAAAGAGTGGGAAGCGGAAGTGGGGAGTCTCGTTAAGAGAAGGCTGGGCTTGTGTCGCCACGCTCATCCGATGGAGGTTTGCTGGGCGCTGCCACCCACCCCGAGGTGCGCGGCGCCCACGGCCCTCGCAACAGGCACGGCCGCTTACCCCCGCTCTCTCCTCCCGGGAGTTCAGCATCACCGAGTTTGAGGGGCTACGGAAGAATTCCAATGTAGTGTTTTTAAAGATTCCTTTCTGTGTTGAGGAAGTGCTTTGGGGCCTTTGCCTTAAATTTTACATCAAAGCAGTATGCTTGGTTTTAATAAAAATGTATCTTGAGGTAGCCGATAATGGTTGTTGACGTTTGCAACCTGGTGATTTTCATCAAGCTTCCCAAATTAATCACAAAACCGTGTATTTTCTAGACTGGAAATTTTCTCTGGCACCTTCAACTTTACCTGCAAAATTTATCTTATGGATGTTAATTTTGACTACTATGATTTGTAAGAATCCATGCTATAAACATCAGTTTTAATTCTAGGGGTTATGTTTAGGTACCATAATTTGTATCATCAACAGAAGAAATCATATGGTTCTTGACTTTTTCATCTGATTTACTTACTTAGCATGATATTGTCAAGATCCATGTGTTTTCCAAAATCAGGTGAACCCCTGAATCACAACAGACATGCAAATGAAGAGAAGCACACTGAACACTCACTTCTTTAAATCAGAGTTGTAGGGTGTTTAGAGTTCCCACAAAGTTAAAACGCACGGCCATAGGAGCAGAGTTTTTCATGTGAGAGGTCTGTGCCCTTGAGAGAGGAGGACAGTGAAGTCTCAACCTGTTTAAGCAACCTGCCCAGTTGACCTGGCAGATCCTTTCCAGAGAAGAAAGTCAGTGCCAGCTGACCCAGTCTTGGTTATTTCGCCAGCTTAGAGTCGAGTTTATTGGCTACAGAAGGGATGGTCTCAGTCTTCCAGGTCTGACACAGCCCCTCGCCATCTCACGTGGTGGTGCCTGGATTCGGCAAAGTTCTGATGGGAGCCGTTGGGTGAAGTGCAGGAAGAGGTGAGGCCCGCCCTGGGAGTGCCAGCCATGGCACCTTTGTGCAGCTGCCACTTCTTTGGCTTTGAGAAAAAATAATTTCACTTAGAGAGAAATAGGATCCTTAATTGTAGAGAGGCAGAAAATGATGATGATATGTCCTTTTAGGTTTTCAGGTGGTTAACTATTGGTTGAATTAATGGCCCTTTATCTTCCCTGCTTAGGAATAGTTCCAATTTCTGGAAGTTAAATCGGAAGTGATTTCTGAAGTGGAAAATGGAGGGAAGGAGTGCAGCTATTATCAAGGCATGCACTGAAACAAGATTTAGCAAATCAGCTAGCATTGTTTATAGGAATATTAAATGTAAGACTTTGTTAGATTTTAGGAATCAAGTATTGAGTGCTTATTTTACTTTAATTTTTATACAGATAATTTGGAAGTTTAGTTTTATATAAATAATCAGTCAGTAATTTTACTTGCCCTTGGAAAAGTAGGGCTATTATGAGATTTCTGGAGAGCAATGAGATCTTTTGGTTTCACGGATTTCTTGCTCTGTGGGCAGGGGGACAATCAGAGATGAGCTAGAGAAAACCCCTCAGAATCAGGCCCTAAGACAAGGGTCATCCTCAGCCAAGTGTAAGGCCAGTTCTGGATTGAAAATATGATGAAGGAAGTAGGCATAAGGAGTTTGGAAAACTAATGGGACATCCATTTGAAAGTGTTCTAGAGGGAATTGCAAATATCAGCTTGGAAATGAGGGGTGAGTAGGTAAATTTGGGAATCTTATTTTAGAGTTGATAGTGGAAGTCATCAGTAAATGAGGTTTCCACAGAAGAAAGTATGGAGTAGAAAAAAGGTGATGATTGCAAATTCAACTTGGGCACACGCACATATAATTAATTGATTTTGATAATAATATTAACTGGAAATAATACTTATTACTGTAATAACAGCTACAGTTTATGGAGCCACTGGTATATGCCAGGTGATTTGTATGGATTAGCTCATGTGTTCCTCCCAGTCCCATGAAGTAAGCAATATTATTAGCGCTAGAGTACAGATGAGAGAACTGCCATAGCTCAATTACTGTTTTTGTATTTCTTCTTCATAAATCAAGCCTTGGCAAAGCACACTGCTCGCTTTTGCTGTACTGCTGCATAGCTTGCTGTCACTTACATACAGGTTTTCCTGAGGGAAGTCTAAGGATCTGCCACAGGCACAGAAATAGATAGCAGATCGCCTGACATGCCTGAAGTGCCTGCTTGGACTCTTGTTTTTGCTGAAATGACATGAAAATTGTTGACATATATCTGGAAGCAAGAAAAAGATTTACCCTGCCCTTTGTAGTGGATGGACTAAATCCTTCCTCAGCCTTTCTCTGTCTAAGGTGCTACTTAACTCAAGGGACGTCGTTTGGATGGCAGACAAAAGATGTGTGTCTAGGTGCACAGGGATGTCTGTCGACTCCTCATGTGAGTCATCGTGTTCCTAATGTTTTCACGATGCATATAGTCATTTGACCAATTCTTCAAGATGGTATGTCCTCTTGTTGATAATGTATGAAAACTGATGTTCCTTTAGATGTTTTGAATACTTAACATGGCTAGATTATCCTAGAGAAATGAACAACTTTAACTTTTAAAAGCTTAAATGAACAAAGGCATTAGATTGCAAAACACTAGAGAATGAACCCTTACTTCCCCAAGGAATATAGTCTAAGAACAAATGCTATTGTTTTCAGTAAATTGTTCTGTCCCTGTAGAATAACGGACAACAAATACTATACATTCTGGTGGATGGAAAACAAAACGAAAATATTTGGTGACTAGCACTGGGAGTAGTACACTAGCCTGGTTCTACCTATGTATTCACACAGGCAGATGGGGGGTGTGCATGGTCATGAGTTGTCCTCACAACTTTTAAAAGTGAACCATGTTCTTGCAACTTCTTATGAACACATTATTTCATTTGTTCAAGCATTTTGCTAACGATGTTAAGGTGAAATTTTTATTACCATCTTCTCCTTCACCTCATTTTGTTCTTGAAAATCTAACTTTGTTTTGAAGTTTGATTTTCTTTTTTAATTTTATTTAGTATTTTTAGAGAGAGAGGGGAAGGAAGAGAGGCAGAAAGAGAGAGAGACATCAATGTATGGTTGCCTTTCACCTGCCTCCAGCTATGGACCTGGCTGGAGACCCGGTTATGTGCCCTGGCTGGGAATCAAACTGTCGACCTTTGGGTTCACAGGCTGGTGCCATATCCACTATGCCACGAGCCAAGGCTTGATTTTCTTTTCTTTTAAGAAGTATAAGATGGGAAGAGGTCTAAGTGATTGAAATCGGATTTACTTCTTCTTAAAATTGTCAATAATACTTGTTACTATGTTCATAGGAAGTTGTTGGGTCAACACAGGACAATAAAGCACAACATTATTTTTTATTTGATATTTTCAGAACTATTTTGGTATATTTTAGAGTCCAGGGCAAAATTAGTTTCTAGTTGTTAAAAATCAAGACAAATTGTTGTGAGCTTATCGTTTTGACTCTTTAAATCAGATACAGATCAGATGAAGAGTCATTGCACAGTCCTTCTAGAAGAATACACAAGTCTGTCCTACACTGTTTTGAAAGTAGACTGTCTTTTAAGCAGAACCTTGCTATGGAACAATGAGGACATTTGTCTCAGGTGTATGTTCGTATAACTGAAACCAAGCTCATTCAGATTGTGAGATTGATGACACTTTACATACATTTTGAACATTGGTCTCCAAAGATAAAAGGGTGAATGGCATGATCTCTTTTTAAATCCGTAATTTTGGGCACCGTAGAGCTGAACTGATTTTCTCATTCATCTTTTTTGAGGTCCTGTTTTTGGCATGTATTTCATTTGCTTTCTAAGTGCATCAGTTGGTGGCATCCAAATCTCTTTCTTAGCACTATAAAAACTAGCACTTACCATTATGATGTACAACTGCTAACATACAGTAAAACAGAATTGTAAAGTGTTCTGAAAGCCCAAGAGGCAGCAGGTCAACAGATGATAGCCTCAGAATCAAATCAAAAGATCTGAATTTATCAATCCTCTTTTCTTCCAGTTATCCATTTCACAATTACAGTTATTGAAATTTCTAGATGTCTAGGTATATGTTAATATTGCTCAGGAATTTTGATATTTTTGCTGTTATTCTTCTAACTCTTATTAAATGTTTCTTTTATTTTGTCTTATAAATTATTTATACTATCATTTGGTATACACCAAATGGTTACTGAGTGGCTGTCTTACTCTATGGCAGGCTGGTGAACTTTAACTAACATGGGTCCCTCCCTCTTGAAGTCTGCAACCTGGTGAAGGAGACAGCATGGATTGGTTCAAAGCCACTACATTCTTCTGTGCATGGATTTGGAGGAACATGGGCTGATCAGGAGACCTGATCCCTTGGGGTGGAATGTGTTGGTCAGAGAAATGTTCTCTGGAAAGGTAGAGCAGAAAGGCTGAGACCTGATGGGTCAAGGTGAAGTAAGAGAGGACGGGAATGAGGGGTGTCTTGGCAGGGGACACAGGGCTAGCCTTGGAAGAGGCAGAGTAAAGAACAATAAGGAAGGGAGGGTCTTCCTATTGGAGAGGATAAGAGACCAACCACAGGCATGCGTAGGACCTCAGTTGTTTTGCGTTATCCTGTGAACCTTGGGAAGTTTTTTAGCTGAGGGAAAATAGTCTGCCATTTGATTTTGAAGAGGATCCTCTGATTCCTCTGCGGAGAAAGAAGAGCTTGGCACTGATCTTGCCAAGGTTCAGGGTGGTGTGGATCAGGGTGGTGGTGGTGACAGTGGGGACAAGTGGCTCTGTCTGAGCAATGATCAGAAAATAAAACTGATGCAGTGATAAAGTGAAAATGGAAATTGGATATTCCGTAACAACATTTTCTGACGTCTGTTCTTAGTGCAGCCTGACCGAGGATTTTTAATGTCTGGCTGTTGACATAAAAGTAAATTAAAACAAAAATAATATTTATTTAAAACATTTTCGTGCACTCAACAGTGGATGGATTATGTATGTGCTTATTAGTTCTCTTTGGCTGAATCAGTGCTTTACTGTCAACATTTTGACAAGAAACTGTACATAGCCTCTGTCAACGGCACTAGGAAGTTCTGACTCCTTCACGGGGAATCAGTCCATCTCTGATGTATGTGTATGTGGTATGGTCTCTCCCCTTGACCTGAGATGGTGCCACTGACAGCAGATGTGGCCTTCATCTAGGCCTGTTAACAAATCTACTGAAGATAAATTTTATTCTACTTAAGGGACAGTGCCATTTAACTCATGCATGGGTTACGGAACAGTAAATCATGTTGTTATAATGTCCAAAGCTCCATCATCAACTTGGATTCATGATAAAGAAATTACTTCTCGTAGATTACACAGATGCACGCAAGCAGCAACATGTCGCAGATTTGCATAATGCCATTTCAAGTTTTGGGTGCTAGATAAACATGTTTTGATTACGTAAAACTCACCATGCTCTGCCTGATCTCCAGGGACTTCCCTAAGTCACAGAATTAATTTTCCAGGAAAACCTATTCATTTCCCTGGCAAAGTTTTTCAACTGGGAAGATGGTAGAGACTTCTTTCTGATTGCACGTTTCCTTCTTTCTTTCCTTAAAGCAGTAATAGATGATAGATTTTATTGGTCTACTTTTTACGTGCTATCCTATGTATGTGATTATAGATTTTAAGTTAACAGGTATGCGTATGTGTGATACACAAATTATAAAGAGGAAAACCACAATAAGAAACACATCAGAATTATCGTGTATTTATCAATAATATAAGTGCCTTGCTTCAAGTTCCTGAAGATTGATTTTGTTTTATTCACCATGGATTCCCAGATTACAAGGCAATCAGCACTAGTTTAAAATGCAGGGGTACTGCCATTGGCTTCCTGCTCCAGAGCCTGCGATGGTAGATTTACCTACCTCAGAGGTCTACACAATTGATTCTTGTCACCATGGTGGAGCTGATTCTTTTGCAGTCAGAATTGACATGGCCAAAATTAATACACTGCTCAAGTCTCTGGGAGGTTGTTTTAATGAGATCTCTCATTATTTCTCCACCTCCATTTCTACCAAAGAATCAATAAAACTCCCTCCTAAACACCTTGGAGAAATCTGCAAAGACATAAACGTTTTCTGTGGCTGGCCACTGCTCATCTCTTTTTTCACCCTTACACCTATTGGGTTTAAGATGAAATTGGTTTTTGAAAGAAAAGTGCTCTTAAATAGTACTGCTAAAAGCATGTTCTTTGCTGACTTCTGTCTTTCAGGGACCGGGGAAGGGTCACTAGACATACATATAGTATCGGTAACTGTTTCATATTTAATGGCCAGGGATTTCTACTATTAAAAGCCAGGTTCTAGGCTATTACTACCCTCACTTATTATTTATAAAGCTCTGTAAATGTACATGACATTTAATGTTAGGTGAAGCTGTATGAGACAAATTGCCCTTCCTGAGAAGCCTCCCAGCTCAAAGTGCGAGAACAGCGTGGGAGGGAGGGAGACTGGGGAGGACAGAGAGTAAGGGCTGCACACTTGGCCCTGCTTTGCTGGGTGGTAGGTGGGCTACCAGGAGAACCAGGAAGCTGAGTATGATTCTGAGGTTGGGAAGCCATTCCGTAAAATAAAACCTGTTACTGGAAGCAAGTAGAGGCATGAAAAGAGAAAATTCACCCTTTCACTGAGAAATCTGTAGCTTCAGTGCTGACATTTCCTTGTGCACCTTGTTCACCTGGTTTCTCAGCAGTGCACTTACTCCTGTTCCAAACTGGTGGGTCTCCACCTGACGCCTGCATGGCAAGGACTAGGCAAAGTGGGGGCCGGAGAGGTGGTGAAAACAAAGATCACTGGGCCTGGGTCAGTTGGAGTGTCCGAGTCTGTCTGCCATCCTGATTTTGCCTACCTAACAAGTAAGATTTCAAGAATTGCTGCTGCCTGAGCCGCACGTTGAGACTCTCTGTCCTAAAGGAGGATCTTCAGTTCCTCTTACGTCATGTCCTCCACACCCCAGCTTGGAGTTAGCTCTAACGCTCGGACAGTCTCCTCGTTCTGTCTTTCTTTTCCTAGACGTTTCTCGCAGATTTGTTTCACCTTTTCAAATGAACAGCTGCTAACCTAATCAGGCCTCACTACCACTCTTACTACTCTTACTAGCAATAGTGGGAATCACAGTTACTACCAGAAGCTTTGAACACCTACTCTATGCGAGGCAATATGGTAACCACTATTAAATATAGTGTCTTATTAAATCGTGCTACTAGATAATCTGTATTGTAGTCATTTACAAGAGAAGCAATTCATTTGCAGCAAGATAAATGTACTTGTAAAAAGCATTCCAGAAGGGATATAAATGAGGTTCTGTCTGACACCAAAACCTATGTCCATCCAATGTTCTGACCCCATTAAGTTAATTTCTTTCATGCAGCCCCTCATACAGAATTATGGCCAAGCAATAGTGAACTACCTTTCTTGTCTCAACTCCTAATGATGTCTCTGGATTGCAAAGACTTACTATGTAATTCCGTGGCATTGGCAATCAGTATGGAAGAGGTAGATTTATCAAAAAATGTCACTGATACAACTAATCACCTGCCTGCGTGACACAATAACTAGCACATGGAACACAATCCTCAACATGAAAAATACACTTTGAAAACTTTAGAACAAATGACAACAAAGTATAAGCTTAATGAAATTGATAAACATAAAGACCTCTCAAACTGAAACACAATAAATAATAAACAAAATGAAAATTATACCATAAATTACTTACAGTGAATTAGCACAATGAAGGATCGATTAGTTTAGGAAGATGAGAGTATTCACTCCACTGTCAAATCTTCGCAGTTTACAAAGGAGTCAAACCAGATGGCCAATAGGTTTGTGAAAATATGTTCAGGTCTCAGAAATAATACAGGAGATTAGCGCTGTACACTAACACAATATAAATTCACACACATCAGATTAACATAAAGTCATGGCTGGGTGTCCGCAAAGATGCAAGTGCCTGGGAATTTCCACCGTGTGATCGCTCGTGTGTAACTGAGTTCAGTTGCTTTGGAGGGAAGTTTGAATTTTAACTAACGGTAATAATGTAAGTACCTATGATTTACTAATTCCACTTCTAGCTATACATTTTAGAACATCTCTTCAAAAGACATCCAAGGATGTAGGTATCAGGATGTTCACTACAACATGTCTGTTAGAGGAAAACATGGGGAACAAGCTTCATGTTTTTAATAGGTTTTTGGATAATTAATTTTTGTGGTGTATTTATACAAAGAACACAATTTCTCAGTGCAAATAGATAAACTAGATCCATAGGCGTCATTGTAGATCTACTCTTAAACATAATGTTCAACAAAATCAATAAATTACAATGTGTATGAAAAAGATGTTATTTTGTAAATTTAAAATGCAAATCTTATGTATTATCCATGGATACAAATACGTGAGTGAGAGTAAATATGTGAACAAAAAGAATATGTACCAATTTTAGAATGATAATAACCTCTGGGGAAGGAGGTTGAAAAGGGGCATGGGGTGGCTTTAATTATATACATAACCTTTTATTATCATTGAGATTAAAATATCTGAACCAAGTAGGGCAAAATTGTAAGGCTTGTTAAAATAATGTAGCAAATGCTTATATTATTTTTCTCTTTATGAAATTTTCATGATAAAAATTAGAACATTTTAACTAAGGCTTCCGGGGCTAAAGAATTTTGAACATCCTGGGTTAATCAAAGTACAACCATTTTCTTGGCTGAAAAACATTTTAGTCATTAATATGCTAATGGACGTTGTGAATTGCCAAGAGGGTAATGTCTTAAGAACTATTTCCCAAACTTATTTGACCATGGGAGACTTCTTTTTTTAATAAGACATCTATTAACATCTCATGGATCTTTGGGGAAATACTGTTATACATCATGGCACTTAATTCTTCCTAATTGTTTCGTATAATTTAACTTGATTTCTCTGGTTATAGTTTCCATCTTCTTAATGTCAGAACCTGCCTATTCCTTTTAGCTAGGCATGTAATGGACATACAAGTAATAGTTCGATTTTTCTGATAAATTATTGTGCAGATCATCATACACAGTGTAAGTTTGGAGGACAAAGAAGTAGTAAAGTAGTCCTTGCACACAATTCCATGTGTAACTAAAAAGCAGAGTCAAGATCACAAAAACCAACGTGAAGATAACAGTAATTTTCAAACAAATGAAGTATATTGATGCCAAACATTTCCAGACCTAATTGCTGAAAACATTTTTTTAAAGATTTTTTTAATTCATTATTTTCAGAGAGAAGGGCCAGGAGGGAGGAAGAAAGGGAGAGAAACATCAATGTATGGTTGCCTTTACCTGACCCCAGCTTAGGACCTGGCTGGAGACCTGGCTTGCAACCTGGTTATGTGCCCTGACTGGGGAATGAAACCAGTGACCTTTGGGTTCGCAGGCTGGTGCTTTATCCACTGTGCCACCAGCCAGGGCCTGAAAACTTCTTTTCTTCATTTATTTTTTCAGCTCTTTCAACAGATACTATGAGATACCTGAAGAAAAATAATAACTTTATAACATATCAAAAGTTGATACAATTGAGTGCATAAAATTTCTCAGAATTAAATCAGTGATATCTTAGAGTAAAATAACAATGCTTTTGAAGTGATGTTAAACATAAACCCCATCACAACTTTATTTAAAAAATGTAAATACTAGGTACATCTTAAATTCCTCGGTTTACAAGGGTATAGTTTTGTTACAACAATAAATAAAATTGATTAAATAAAAATTTGTTTACTTATACTTTATTTTTTATTGCCTAAGGTGCTTTTAGCCAAATTAATAACAGAAGTGAGTGTCATTCCTACCCTTTTGGTAATTTATAAATGTATTAAATATAGGTCTTAAGGGTAAATATCAAACAAAATTTAAAAATTAGATATGTAAGATCTAGTATCAAGAATTAACATTGGAAAGTTTCAGAAACTTTCATTTCTTGTCATTTTTATTCCATAACCATTACCCTTTATACTACTTTTCATTTAATAAAATTCTGCTGCTAGTTAAGAATAAAACACTTGAATCTCATTCTTTCTTAATTTGTTGTTTTGTTCTAATTTTTACAGCTCTAAAAATGTGTTATGATTTTTTATGAAAGAAAATTCCTGCCCTTTGCAGAAACTGAATTTGTATAGAGTAAAATCTCATCTGAAGGACAATGCAGTGCCTTTAAATATTAATTATGTTAATTTTGAATCCTGATTTTTCTAAGAGAAATTTACATCAATCTTAAGAAAGCAACCTGTGTTTTCAGGCCTACTATGATGTTGGAATATTGGAATATCATACTGACTGAAAAGTTTTTACTAATAAATTCTACAGCTATCCAAAAGAGATGTGATTTTTATCTGTTTTGTTAGAAATATAGTGATATGGTAAATGTGTTTCTTCTCCAATTTTTTATATATTAATGCCAATCTGATTTGTTAACTATAAAGTGACTTCATATGGAGAAGACTACAGGTGTGAGAGAAAAACTTATTTGCTAAGGGTGCTTCTGATATGTTAGTATTTTAGTGCTCTGTATAATGTCATCTTGATTCAGAGTAAAGTTTCAATGAATAATTGTTTAAAATTTTATTGCAGCTGAAGAAGCCAGACTTGGTTTAAATGCCCTACTAGACCTTTGTAGTGTTTCAGCCAGATGACCCTTTTACCATCTAAGTCACTTATTTCATTATTATATGACTCAATGCTGGTGTTAACAAAGGAGTAAATGGCAGGATGTGAACCTTGCGCTACTTATAATTGTCTGGGAAATAAAATAATATCACCAATTTTCCATTTATGCTGCCATAAGACAATAGAATAATCTACCATGCTGCAAATAAATTAGGATTATATACATGATAAAGATCAAACATGTGGTTTTATTTTTGCAAACAATGTCTTGGATGAGGACATTTTTCAGATGGAACTTCATGGTTTTTATCATGAACTACGCAACTATGGACATGCACATCTTAAAGCATTAATTCTTTTGTGTCATTATCAAGGTGTGCATAAACTAGACATTTTGCTATACTCCTGTATGGAGGGCTTGCTTGGAATATGGATGTGTGGGTGTCATGGTTGGGAAAAGGATATATATGCATTCAAGATAAACCTTGTAGAGAATAGAAAATCAGAATGAAGAGTAGTTATCTACTGATGTGTAGCAACTTCATGGATTATGCCAGCAAACATTTATTATCTCATGCAGTTTCTGTGGATCCAGAATTTAGGAGTAGCTTGGCTGCATGACTCTGGCTTGGACTCTCTCATGAGCTTATAGTTAAGATGTCAGGTGGAGTTGCATTTATTTGAAGGCTTAACCTGGGTGTAAAGATGTACTTCCAAGACAGCTTAATTACATGAATTGTGGTTGGTGCTGGCTCTTGGTAGGAAGCCTCAGGCCTCATCATGCGGGCTAGTTCATTGATTAACTGGCTTCTCCCAGGTTAAATGATAGGAGAACAAGGCAGAAGCCAAATGGCTTTTATGAATTAATCTTGGAAGTCATTTACTATCATTTCTGTAATACAATTTTTGGATAAACAGGTTAGCCCTAATCAGTGTGGGAGAGAATTATGTGAGTGTGTGACCACCCCATAGTAAGATTATGGCCTTTGGAGGAGGCGATTACAGGCTGGCTACCAAAGGCAGGGAGGAAAAGAAATAGCATGTGGAATTTGAAAGAAACACTATTTTGGGTGCTTCAGTATAATGAGGACCCCAGTCACTTAAATTAATTTCTGACTGATTTCTGCAAGGTGAAGTAGAATCAGGCTTTTTGATATTATGATTTTATATATCCATCACTTTTGTTCTTGCTATCTGTATGACTGAGCCAGGCCATACAGATAGTTGTCATTTTATAATCAGGTAGCTTTGTTGTCACACATTAACACAGTGGCAGAACTAGAGTTAGAAAAGTAAGATACAGGATTCCTGTCTTTGGACATGGTCATTGTTTCCTTCCAGTCCAGAAGTACCCCAACAGATTCTCTGAACACTTATTTCTATGACAGGTCAATGTATTATGCATCCATCCCCAGCCATTGCCCTATGAAGCTGTAATTCAGAGAAATATAAATTTATTGTATGTATCCCACTAGCCCTGAACCACTAGGAAGATGAACAAGTGGGTCCTAGAGAAAATTTAGCCTAAAACATCACTGGAGACAAAAATGACATAACTGAAGCTATTCAGCTTTAGGTGCATCATGAGATGGCAGTGTTCTTTGGAAAAGACAGTAATGCTGGGAAAAAAAGAGAAAGAGGAAGACCAACTCTGAGATGGTTGACTCTATACAAGGAGCCGTGGGCCTGAGTCAACAGGAGCTGAGCAGGGCAGTGTGGGCACCACTCATCCAAGGGTCACTAGAAGTCAGGGCTGACTCAATGGCAAGCAACACAAGCACATTCCCCTGGTAGTGGTGTGTGCTTATACATATAAGGCCCTTTGTGACACATTATGATGATGAAGCAATAGTGTTTATAAGCAAAGGCACATACTTAACTTTGCAAACATCAAGTCATAGTGAAAGGAAATGCATCCTTCTAACCAAGCCCGCAGGAGTATAGCTATAAAGCTGGACTTTCTACAAGAAAGCGATGAATAGAACAGAGAAGAGTTGTCAGCACTATTAAGGCTGATTAGGGAGCAGGGGCAGATGGGTAACTTTATTATCATTATTATTTTTTAATTATAGCTCAGTGTTATTCCAACACTCTTTAATGGAAATAATATATATTTTTACCATAAGGTTATCTTTTAAAATAAAAGCAAAGATCAATTTGAGATATTTTGAGAAGGGATGGTAAGGTCAGTTCAGGTGCCCAGTGTCTTTGTTTGAGGCATAGTAACTTGCGTGCAGTGTTTCTGCTAAATGGCTGGTTGGATTGAAGGGAAAACAAGGATGCACCTGGTCTCTTTCTGCCCCATGGGATCACATTTCCTGGATACATTTTACTACCTGGCTCCAGGAAGCCAACTGTCTAGAATTATCAGCTGCGTAGCATCAGATAGCTTTGTATTTCATTAGGCTAAGTGTCTTGTTTATGACTGTTCAGTGACAGCTTCACTAAGGTCATTCAGCTCAAAGAGAACAACACGCAGTGTGGACAGGTCTGTTACTGTCCTGTTGCTTGACATCCAGGACACTTTGATAGACCCTATGACTATTATTAGCATAAAAAAAAATGTTCTATAAAGAAAGGAAGAAAAGAAAGAATGAAAGAATGAAAAAAAGAAAGATAATTTCCCCATATGCTTCCAGTAAGTGTAATGGATTTCCTTTTGGACAGTGACAGAATGTATTTCCTGGGTCTGTTGTGCAAAGACTAGAAAGTAAGGATAGTGAGGGTTATGCTGGATTTTTATCTTTTTTTTTTTGTCCAGTGATATGTAAGCTAGATGGAGAAATCACTTCTCTGCTTAGGGTCTTGGAATGGTAATTTGAGGAAAGTATAATAAAAGTTTAATCAAAGATGTAGTCAGGGATTGGGGAAAAGAATATGGTTCAGTGCCTGAGCACTTGTAACGGTAGAGTTGGTGTTACCTCTAGGTGTTTAGGGGCAGAGGAAGGGAGTGGTAGAAGAGTGAGTCTTTTGATGGGAGCTGTCAGTTCATCAGAGGGGCAGAGCCTGCCAGTAGTGACCAGAGGGAACCTACTCTCCCTTTGACTGCTCTCCCCAGCAATTGGCACCCAACCGGAAGCCCATTGGATGCTTCCCAAATAGGGCAGACTGCCGTGCACAAAGCAAGGTAGAAAAATTCGGGATGTAGATCTGGAGGAGCAAAGGAGAGATATCAAACACAAAGGCATACTTATAATTGGCAGAAACCAGCTAAAGATATATAGTCTTTTTCTTACCTTCACTGCAACTAAAAATTAAAATGGTGTGTGCTGATCTGTAGAACCTGATTGCCTCGGTTTGAATCCTAGCTTCAGCACTGACCTTGGGCGGGTGACTTCCAGTCTCTGGGATCACCTGTCAAAGAAGAAAATCATGGGGCTGAGCCCATAACGTTGTTGTGAGGAATAAATAAACTGATGTATGTTGAGTACTTAGACCCATCCCTGGTACATAGTGAGCATTGGCTTTTATTGTCATTTGCTGAAGTCCGGTCCAGTGTCCTACATTTGTGTTGCTCCTTTTGAGGATAAATAATGCACGTGGAGTTAAGCTGGGTTGCTGCTGTTATTATTTTTCAGTATTCCTTTAGTGCTTGGCTGTAACCTGGGATTAAATATCCAGGTTGCCGTGATTAAATTGAGAACCTCAGAGCGCTCTCTTCCAAGCACAGGAGGCCAGGGCATTTCCAGAAAACTCCTCCTAACCACCAGGAAATGAGGTGAGTTTCTTCGCTGCAGAGGGTGGCTGACTGAGGTGACCCTGTGTGTGAGTTAAGTTAGTGACAGAAAAGTTTAGTCAGCGACTCCTGCGTCCCCCACTGGCTGAACCCCTCTGGGAATTTCTTTGAATGTGCTTGTCGCACAGACGGTCAAGACCAGAATGAAGCTGATTTGGAACAGTGCCTTTTCTTGAGATTCATTACCTAATTAAGCAATTTCCCAATAAAACAGGCATTTAAAATTTCCCCGGAACCAAGAAACAGCAGTAGTAATGCTGCACTCGCATCTGGAAATCACAGTAATGTTTACACGGGACCTTCCCATTTCCAGACCTTCTGGTCTGCAGGTAGCCATAGACCACATTGAACACCATGTCTTTATATACATGTGTCACATGAAAATGGGCTCTCTGGGTCAAGGCCATCCGGTCAGCTGTCTTTTCCCTGCTCCCAGGTGACCCTGATGAAGGGTGCTGGGCTTCGGAGGACAGCGGGAAAGCTACTCTAGGGGTTTCCTCTGAGTTCCCTCCTTTCCTCTGGGGCAGGACCCAGTCACCTCCCTGTCCATTGGAGCTCTATTCCAAATGCAGAGTGCTGGGCCTCAAGATGGCCTTCTCTGAAGATCTTTGCGCTGGTTTGGAGAAAGTCTCCGAATGAGGGCTTTGAGAACAAAAGGAAGCACGAAAACAGACAGGACTGTTCGCATCACTTGCTCACGTCCCACTGTGATTGTGTTTGAAACCTGATGTGTGGTCTGTGAGCAAGAGTTGGTGGAGTGTGGAACTTCAAGTTCCCCCGATCCAAGCAAGAGCTGGTGGCTAGCATTTCCGAGTCAGCACCCCTCAGGCAGTCTTCTAAACAGTGGTTCCGAGAGGCTCTTCACAGAGTAATATGGCATTACGTAGTCTTACCTTGACTACTACGAAGGTCTTTACCCATCCAGTGTTTGAAATAATCTCAAGGTGTGCACGCGCATGTGTACTATTTCTCCCTTTCTCACTCTCTATCCACTCTACCTATTCTCTAAAGGCTGGTATGTGTTGGGTTGTAAATTGAGTTCTCTATGCCATTTCTTTCAAAACTCACTTTATTATTGGGATGAGGAAACTTGTGGCTGGCCTGATTCACTTTGGTAAGGTCCTACCGGTATTCAGGATCTGTCCATTGTCCATGCTCTTAACTACAATACTAAACCAGTTATACAAGCTCAACATTTCTCAGTTCAGCTCTAAAACTGACAACACTAAAAGCAACACAAATTTGAAATATCAAGAAACAGGCTCTGGCTGGTGGCACAGTGGATAAGGCGCCAGCCTGCGAACCCAAAGGTCACTGGTTCGATTCCCAGCCAGAGCACATAACCAGGTTGCAAGCCAGGTCTCCAGCCAGGTCCGTGGCTGAAGGCAGGTGAAAGGCAACCATATGTTGATGTTTCTCTCCCTCTCTTCCTTCTTCTCTCTCTGGAAATAATGAATAAAATCTTAATAAGTAAATAAATAAACAAATGGTAAATTTATAGTAAAAAGAAAGGACCACACCTACTTTAATTAGATATTATAAATTCTAACTGCATCTTTGGTTAGAAGTTCAGGGATGAATTTTGTCATATCACTTCTCTTGTGATTGCTTTGGGCTGTAATGAAGGAATCGGTGTCTCAGTGGCTTCCGAGGAAAGGATGAGCAAAGGCCGAGATCTGGACTCAAGAGAAAACATGTGAGGATTGGCAAGGAGGGGGCATTTTCAGGGCTTGCTCACTCGTGGCCTGTACTTTCGTTAAGAGCTATTCCAGGTAACTAAGAATTTCCAGGAAGGCAGCATTGGTCTACTCTCCTTGCATTTGCATACCCCTTAGTAGTTTCACACGGCTGCTTCCTGCTTGTCATTCCCGGCTCAGATTCAACGTTGTCTCCTCACTAAGGGACATCGCCCCGTACAGCTTTCCTCTCTAATGAGTCCCTTCTCCAGATTCAGGATCCCATGATTGTCATAACAAGCGCCTCCATCTGAAATGATCTGATTTATTTACTTTTCATCGCCTGTTTCTCCCAGCCGGAATAGAAACTCCACACAGTCAAGGAATCACGTCTTTGTTCGCATCTGCAGCCTCAGAATCTAGAAGAGAATGTGTAAATACTTGCTCATTAAATTAATAGTCCGAAACTCTTGAAGTGCATTGTAATATTGAGAATTTCAACCCTATGCCATTTCAAATGAGTCTTAAAATATAAAACGTTCTTAATGAGATTTAAAAATTTACAGGCTGCATACAGAATTTTAAATTCAGTGGGACCTAAACTGTAAAAGCTTGAAAGAGAAAAGCCTGAAAAGATGTCTAGTATTAAGTATAATTGCTGTGGCGGTGGTGGACTAATTTTCTCTGTACCCATATCTACCAGTATAATGAACACAAATTATTTTTATAAGGAAAACATAAAATAATCAAGAACAGAAAAAGTTCTGAATAGATCACCAATAATTTTCCAATGCCATAGTTTTGCTTTCAGAATTTAAAATTATATACTGAAGACTCGGCCTGGGTAGTTGTGACAATAACAATAGTGATGATGATGATGATGATGATGATGTTGTTGAAAAGAAGGACAGTGAAAAAGCAAGAAAGGAATGGAAAATGTGGGGAAAGTAGAGATAGGAGAATGGTTTACCTTTTTTAACATAAACCTGTACACGTTCAACTAGCAATGTTTACATTATGTCTTTTCTTGACCTTTTAGAAGATGGGGCATAAGAAAAGACTATCGACCAAGATGATTTGAAAATGTTGTGTTATATGGACAGATGGCAATACATTTGGAACTTGATCTGTTGCTAATGCCAATGGGTTTATTGCAGGAGTAGAAATGGGGTAGAAGTCTTTGGTCTGCCTTACATGTCAGCCAGCTAGGAAGCAGTTAGTGAGGACGGGCTCATTGTTTCTTCAGATACCTTGTATCCCTATATACCTAAAGGGTACTCAATTATTTTTAAGAAAGTAAATATACTTGTCATGGTTCTTTTAGGTAGGATTTAATGAAAGTTATTTTTCCTGTTTTATTACAATATTCTTATGCCACATTTCACATTACTATTCTGCCTTTGAGGGGAAAAGTTGCGTAACCAGTGACTAAATCTTATACTTCACCCAGAGTCCATTGAATGGGTTGGTAATATTAACCTTCATATTTTAGAGTTTTATAAAAAGCTATGTCAAATCCAGTTGCATCAACTTAAATACCCACACGCAGAAATGATCTCAATGTTTTGCTGGAGTATTATAAGAAAAAGAACACAAATTAGAAACCTATTCCAGTAGTGGCTTTAAACCTCACTATAAATGTTATATTGGGGGAGGGGTGTATGATGGAGAGGTAATTCGTCTATTCTAACCAAGTATATTTTCAATTGTGAAAATACATTCAAATATTTCTTTTAACTCTGTGCTCTAGTGGCAATTGCAATGAAACCTTTCATTTCTTTAAAGCATCAATTCTCAGTTGGGGCTGCAAATTGAGGTAGCTAGGGAGAGCATTGGAAAAGACTGATGCCTCTCTCCCAGCCTAGGTATTCTGATTGAATGGATTTGGGGGTAGTCTGGGCATCTGGTGTTTAAAGGCACCAGTGATGGTTCTCATCCAAAGCTGAGAGCCATTGCTTACATTGTAAACTCACTTACCTATTTTACAGGGGTCTTGCTTTCCAAACAAACAGGCTAACTTTAGTTAGGTCAGGATCTGCTGGTACTAAGTGATTTACAGAAAAAGAAATATCCTTCCAAAGTTGTCTATGGAAGCTTTCTAGATGAATGACGTTTTCCCTTTTAGGTGGCATGTCAAACAGGTCATTTGTCTTCATGTTAGGGTCATTGTAAAGCGTAATTCTGTAGCTTGGCCATTCTAACTAATTTTTTTAAAGTTCTTTTTAGCATTATGTTCTGATCTATACCTCACTGAAGTTACGCTCAGTGGTCCTCTTTTCAAAAGTATATTAGAGAGGAATAACACTTTTAAGACTTTATTCTTTGACTCAAAATTTAGGGTAAAATTGAAAAAGGAACTTAGGAGCACGTTCACGTAGGAAAAGCAAATTGAACTCACCAAAATATGCCCTTTGGAACTCATAAAGAGGGAAGAAATTTTTAAAATTTAATACAGCTCTGCTTTGTGTAGAATAGAAAATGAAGAAAGTTATTCTCCATCACCCAGGATGTCAGACATCCAAGCCATGTTTGGTTTGGAGCTGACAACTCTATCTGAAGGAAAAATTGGTTTAAAAAATTTCAGAGAAAAATACCCATTGTTTTTGAACTATGTTTCCTTTAGTTTGGTGGTTTAAAAACATTCTTTATATATTGACTTAGTAATGAATTATTGAGTGGAGAAAGCAAGGGATTTCATGCTTTTACTTCTCACATACTAATGCCTTTCTAAATTTAAAATATAGCTCTTGAGGAAACTCAGATAATCTTCAGCATATTGCCAAGGAGGCATAAGACAAATATGAATAGCAGAGGTTCTTAATGTGGGATAAATAAAAATAAGACATAATATCTAAGGCCTGCTGATCAATGTGTAGTTGAGAATGCACAAGAGCCTTACATTACAAAATAAGTCAAACTCATTTACACATGAATGACATAGGACTATTTTAAGTCAGTTTGTGCTGATATTATCTTTCTTGGTGTATGCAAAAGGGGAGGAGGGAAGGCATTTCATGTTTTTAATTGTGTGCTTGCAGAATAAAATGAGATTGATGTCTTACAGATGTATTAAATCTTTGCTTGCTCTTTGTTATTGCTACAATAACCGCTTTTTGAGTAAATAAAAAGGAAATCAGGTAGTCTAAGTTAACTTGCCAGCTACTAAGAGAACTTAGTAATTCTTCTAAGGGGGAGCTGTCGGCTAACTGAAGAACCATTCTTTTGTCAGGGAGATAGTGATAGGTAGTGGCGGTCAACATACGAATCTATATTGGATAAATCATAGTTACTATGGCATACATAAATTGACTGAGATGAACCTGGAAGGAGATCATGGCAGAGTGGCAGTTCATTAGCCTATGCAGACTAATTACACATCTAATGAGATTCTTACTAGGAAATATCTTTAAGTGATTATGAGTCCACAGTGACTCAGTGAGCCCACAAATTGGATTATCTAGATCTAAAATTCTCATAAAAATAATGGTGTTTGAAGAGTTCGCTTGGTCTCAAAATATATTACGTGAGAAGCTAAGCTTTTAATTAGATGTCACCTATTTCCTCATTTATTAATTAAGTAACTCATTCTGGGATCCCTGTTTTCCTTTCCTGTTGTGGTTTGAAACTCATCATCATATACTGAGAGCTACTGTAAGTCAGACAGCAGGCTGGGTGGTGGAGGGGCATCATATTTGGGGCATGTTTACAGCGGCTCTTGAGGCTGAGGTCATCACCCCTCCTGCACACATGCGAGCAAACCGAACCTGAGATGGGAAAGCTTGGCCCACGTAGCCCAAGTTAGGATGTGGAAGAGCCGTGTTCCATTCTAGTGCAAATATGGACCCATTTGGGGTTAAAGTAATAATTCAAGCTCATCTGAATGTTGTTGGTTCCCCTCATACCCCCCCCCCCCCCGAGAGCTAGTTGTTGCTGTAGGAACCGTCGTCTGATTATAGTGCAGACTTTTGGCACAACCTGATTTCCTCCATCAGGTGAGTCTTAGGGAGGTTTGCTCTTAGGATCCTAATTGTTTAGAGCAGGGCTTCTCAAGCATGCATTATTAACATTTGCACCACATTATGTGTGTGTGTTTTGAGGGGCATCCCTGTGCATTGTAAATACTGAGCAGCATCTCTGACCTCTACCCGCTGGGTACCAAGAAGCAAGCTAATTGTAACAACCAAGAATGCCTCTCAGCTTACTAAAGGTCCCCTGTTAGGCAAAATTGCCCTTGGCTGAGAATCACTGGTTTATAGGGTCAAGGCGTTTTATTGAATATTTTATTAATTACAACTGTTACCACCACTACGTTGTGGTTGAAGTGCTCTGTAGTGGTTGCCAGAGAAAAACTGCACTGAGCAAAGTTAAACAGGAAGGCAGACTTTAGTCAGGACAATGGCAACGGAGAGAGAGAGAGTAAACCAACTCCATTGAAACAAAAGGCAGAAGAAGTTTTAAGCACTGTCGCGAGCTACTAGAGTACCAAAGGGCACTAGTGAGGAGGCTGGTCTGTATTCAGTGTGTTTAGGTCATCTGTGTTTGCTAATTGATGCTTTTGGTAGTTAGACATTATAATTCTGTTTTTTTTTTTTTTAACTTTTTTAATTGAATTTATTAGGGTGATGTTGATTAATAAAATGACGTAGGTTTTAGGTATATAATTATATAATACATCATCTATGATTAGTCTTCTGTATATTGTGTTGTTTCTTCACTACCCCAAGTCAAGTCTCCTTCCATCACCTTTTACCCCTCCACTCATTGCCCCTTTTACCTGCCCCCCAGACCCCTTCTGATAATCACCACACTGTTGTCTGTGTTTTGAGCTTTTTATTTATTTGTTTCTTGGTTTCTTATTGTTTAATCCCTTTACCTTTTCCATTCAGACCTGCAACTCCCTCTTAATGATTTCATTTCAAAAGGATGGCTCCCAGGTCCTGGAGAAAGACATTCCTAGGTTGCCAAGTTGACCGGGGACTGGGGGAATTTACAACTTCAACAATTTATTGTTTTAGTAGCTTCATGAAAACCCACTCTGTTCTCAAGTCTCTCTGTAATCTGCTGAGCTCCAAGAGCAGGAAGATTCAACACTCCTGATGTGCTTTCTCTGCCCTGCAGTGTCCAGGGAAAATCAGAGTTGATTCAGTCACCCTTTGGGGAAGAAAGCTCACACGTTATTTTCCCGTGGTTGGTCTCCCTGGCTTCCAGAATGCCAGCTATTGGCTGGACTCAGAATGAACAGACAGCTTAGAGCTTGTTGTGAAGAAGGTTGCTCCTGAGTTTATTTTGCTCTTTCCAGAATCTGGTCGCTTCTGGAAGAGAATAACCTTTTGTAGGGCTACAGAGAGGCATGGTGGGGAAGCCTGCGACCAGCAAGGCCCCGGGCCTTTAGGCTCTCACCAGTGATCTCAATGAAAGTCACGTAGGAAGTGGTAGGGTTTTGGTCAGGCTGCAGCTTTGGGGTAGGGAAAAGAAAAAGTGAAAGTAGGCAGTGTATAAATTCCTCATTCACAATATAGTAAGATTTAAATTTCTTAACAGCCTGCGGGTTTGATCTTCTTAGAGGGAAGGATCCTGGGAGGATTATCAAATTAGTTATTGGAATCTTTCAGCAACAGGGACCCCTGTGGGGGATGGTAACGACCTTGTCAGGATAACTAAATCCAGGGGGCCCTGAACAGGCACATACTCATTCACTTTCCAGGTAAAAGCAATGTCTATTCTTATGCGGTATGTCAGAGGCAAAAGAAAGCTTATAAGTAAAATCACTAGAAAAAAAGCAAAAGTATCTCATCACCTGAGTAGCATAATCAACTCTTAGTTGGCCTCCATGAGTTTTACAAAACACACTGTAGGTGATATATACATTTAGGTCACAAAATTGAAACCTATTCTAAATTTTATTTTGCATTACTTTAACTCACTGCATTTCTTGATTAAACCTCTTTTAAATCAAATGGATTATCTAAAAATAACTCCTTGCTCTCAAATACTTATTTCTTAGATTTTGCAAGGTTGAAGTTTCTATTTAATAATTTTCCCCTCAGAATGCTGGATTGCTTGCTTCTTGATAAGTCAAGCGAAGAGCTAGAGCTTTTCTGAGTGGTAGTAACCTCAGTACCAGCTCCCTAGATAGATTGAATGGTGTTTATTGAACAGATTTTTTCCTTGATCTTTAAGGAGTCAAAGCAAATCACATCACTGTAACTAGTCATCTACTTAAGCTTATTTTGCAGTGCTTTTTTGTTTGTTTGGTTGGTTGGTTTTTCATTTTCTTTTCAGGTAATTAGTTGGATGGACACATACTAGATGAGTCTTTGCATCCTTCTCTCTGGTAATGTGCTCAGAATTTATGGAAGGTTATAATATTTTCTGTGGGTTTATATGACATAACAATGGCTTAGGAAAACATGAGCAAATGGGATTATGCTATTATTTTAAGATTCTTACTTTTACCAGAAGGGATGCAACAATAATTAGAAGTAGAGTGTGATAAATTAAGGATATTTGGAGCTATCATTAAAAAGTTATACAAAGAGGGATAAAATTAAAAAGGCAAGACAATTAAAAAAATGTTTTCTATAAGAGTCGAACTCAATATAAAGACATTGATACATGAGTTATTTTGAAGTAAAAGGAAGGGAAAATAGTGTAACATGCAAATAGCTATCAGAAATTGGGAGGCTGATATAGGTATATTAAATCAGTAAACTTAAAGATTAGTGTTATTTGAAAAGGAGAAATATTTCATAATGATGAAAGGGCCAATACATTAGTTGACAATTGTTCTACATATGTATGCACCTGGATAACAGAAGTTAAAATATGTAAAGCCAAAATTGGCAGAATTAAGGGGAGGGTACACAAATAATCATAATATTTTAATGTCCACTCTCAGCAACTGACAGTAAAAAAACAAAACCGTAATCATATTAGAAACTTAAAAACACCATTCATCAGATTGATGTAATTCACATTTATAGAGCACCATTTTCAACATCTTCAGTACACACATCTGCAATGCTTTTGAGCACTTACCACAATAGACCATATGCTGAGCCATGAAAGAAGTTTTAACAGGTTGCAAAAGAATAACATGTTATAGAGTAGTTTTTCTGAACACAATATGTACAATAGAATTAAATTTAAGTACATATATATGTATATATGGAAGTTCATCAAAAATTGGGGAATTAAGTAATATGCATCTGAGTAACTCATGAGTTAAAAAAGAATTCCCAGGGAAAATTGGAAAATACTTTCCAATGATAATAAAAATACAACATAGTGCAATTTGTGGGATGCAGCTACAGCAGTGTTTGGGAACAAACAAGTTTAAATGCTTATGTTAGAAAAGGAGAAATAATTAAAATTAGTGACCTGAGCTTTCTAAGAAGCTAGAAAGGAAAGAGCAAATTAAAACCAAAGTAAGTTGAAGAAAAGAAATAAATACAAGACAAAATTAATGCAATAGAAAAAAGTAAGAAATTAAAATATAGACACTATTTCAAAAGATTTATCAAGCAGATAAACCCCTAGAACAGATAACCAAGAAAAGGGAAAGTATTCAAATATCGGATTTGTAAGAGAGGATAACGGTATATATTCCAAAGTTATTAAGAGAAATATAAGTGAACAGTATGAAGAATGAACCACTTTTAGATCAATAAATTCTACAATTTAGATGAAATGGAGAATTTCCTCTAAAATCACAATGAATCAAACTGACACAAGAAAAAAAAGATATGAACAGCCTTATGTCTAGTAAACAAATTAACTTTGTCATTTAAAACCTTCCCATAGAGCTCAATGTGTCTTCATTGATTAATATTACCATAAATTTAAGAAGCAGAAAAATTCCAATCTTATACTAACTTTCATAAAATATAAGGGGACTGAGCATTTCCAATCAACTTAATAAAGACATCATTCTCAAACTAAAGACATTAGAAGAAAATACATTCCATTATCCCCCATGAACAGAGATGAGAAACCATACAAAATATTGGCAAAGCAATTCCATTATACATAAAAAAAAATAATGTGTTATGAGCATTTGGAGTTTATTCAAGGAATGAAAGATTAGTTTAACATTTAATAATTAGTCATATATTATACCACAGTAGGAGAAGAAAGGAAGAAATTATATGATCAACTCAAATGTTTTTTGTTTTTAAGATTTTATTTATTATTTTTAGAGAGAGGGTAAGAGGGAGAGGTAGAGAGGGAGAGAGACATTAATGCGTGGTTGCCTCTCACCTGCCTCCAGCTACAGACCTGACTGGAGACCTGGCTTGCAACCTGGTTATGTGCCCTGGCTGGGAATTAAACCAGCGACCTTTGGGTTCGCAGGCCAGTGCCTTAGCCACTGTGCTACCAGCCAGGGCTCAAAAGCTTATTAATCAGAATATAGTCTATGTATATAGGAAATCTTGACAAATCTAAAATGTAGTGACTAGAAACAGGTGAATATGGAAAGGTCATAGGACACAAGACCAATTTTACACAAATCTATTTTTATATACATGTAGAAACAATTAGAAAATTCCTTTTAGATACATTAGTTACAATGTATATTTGGAGCATCCTCCAAATACAAGGTACTTTAGGAGATTTAATAAATTATGTGCAAGACTTCTGCAATAATCCATGCTTATAGCTTTAGTAATTCAATTTTATTAAGATGTCAATTCTCCCAAAATTGACCTATAAATTTAATGCAATCCCAATCAGAATCCTAACAGAGTGTAGTTGGGGAGAGGGTAGACATTGACAAGTTAATACTAAAATTGTATGAAAATGCACAGAAGTTACTGTAATGCTATTCTAATCCAGAGAGTGACCACGTTAGTAGTCGCATAAATAAAGACAAATAGGTCAATGGATTAAAATACTGTCCAGAAGTAGACCTATATATATGGTCAATTGATTTTTGATATGGGAACCAAGGTGATCATTGAAGAAATTCTTATGTATTCCTGGAACTGGATAAGTCTATGTCAATAAATGAACATCATTCTGGATGAACTATATTCCAGATTGCAGGTGCTAAAATGAAAGCCTTTTAAAAGCCAAAAAGCAGACTAGCCTCATGAGTTTGTGCAGAAAGTGATTTCTAACATATGGTAAAAAAGCATAAACCGTAAGAAGAAATAATTGGAGTTTATAAATATGTAAAACTTCTATTTGAAAGATACCTTAGGAAAACAAAAAAGGGCAAGTCACAGATAGGAAGAAAATGTATTTTCTGACAAAAGCCTGACAAAAATGTATTCCAACAAAAACATATTTGACAAAATATTGTATCTAGAGTATGAACACTGCTATCACACAAGAAGAAAAAGATGAGCTTCTCATTTAAAAAGGGGGAAAATTAAATGAGAGTCTCAAATGAGCATGTAAAAAAATGAGCAATGAACATATGAAAAATGCTTCAAATGATAAGTTATCAGAAACAGGCAAATTAAAGCCACACTTGTCACTGCAGGAGGACTAAATGTCAGATACTAATAAGATTAGTAACACCACATGCTGATGAGAAGGTGAAGTAACGGGAATGTCATACTTTGCTGGCAGGAGTATGAAATGACCTTCTGTCTGGTCACTTAAGGACCCAGGATCCTTCTTCTTGGCTCTGCAATCCTTGGTGTCTTCCTCATTCAGCTAGTGGGGAGGGAAGGAGGACACAGAAGATATTATAGTCCAGGTCTGGAATACATGAGCACAGCCTCTGTCCACATGCTAAAACCCAGATATCAGTCATGGGTCTGTCCCTGATTACACAGAGGGCATGGGATTGCTGTGTAGTCTAGGTGTGAGCCTAGGGGCGAAGGGCCAAGAGTTTAGCGAATGTCTGATTGTCAGGCCTCATTCACGCTGCCAAGGCTGCTGCAACTTGGTTATGAACAGACATGGGAGGCAATTTGCATGATGAGAACACCAGCATAAGGGTTTAATTGTTAGTGTTAGTGGCAAAGGCCTGTTACTTTGGACACGGAATTTAAAATATAAGGGTTAAGAGCATGGATTTAGAATTGGGTTGGTTCATTCAGATCATAATTTCTCAGCCTAGTGGAACTTCTCATTAAACCAGTTCATGCAGCGGATGTTGTAAAATAGGCAGCTATTGATACATTTCCTAGTTCTTAGAGATTGATTATGCTTTTGTAAAATAGAAATCAGGACGTCTGCTCTTATACACTCTGGTATTGTCCTGCAGGTCAGGTGAGATAGTGTCTCTGATCTGCTATGAAAACCAAATCATTTTCCTTCTTAGCTGGCTAAGGGGCATTCATCTATATGATATTTACATAAAACACTAAACATAGAACAGAGATATATCATCTGAAGTTTAAATACATGTTTTTTTTTGTTTGTTTGTTTATTTTTTAATGAGAACACTTCCACTCCAGTGGGGTGTTCCTAAAAGCATGTAAATGAAGATTTTGATTGCTGTAGGACTGGGTTCTGATTGCTTTCTTCTCTTTTCTCAGCTTTTTGGCCCAAGATCAAAGTTTCCTCTATCAAAGTAACCTTCTATCTCCCTTAGTCTCAGGATGAAGAAACGTATCTGTGCATGCCTTCTCTGAAAGCTCTTTTCATTCCCTGGAAAGGAGCAGACTGATCTCCTGAAATCCCATACAGAAGTCGAGAGCAAGGATTCTATGATGAGCAGTCCAGTATCTCTGTTTTCCTGTCCCAAGTGACAAACTCACATTCTGATAACATTCGGTTCCCCTTCATTGCATAGATATTTTAAAAGTAGAAATTGTTATTGATCAACAATTAAATAAAAGACCCCTAATGGCAATTGTTTTCATAATATATGAATAAAGACCCTTTTCTGAAGAGTGCCTCATTTTACAGATGTTTTCTTTCAAATTAGGGATCAGCTCTTGTTTAAATTGCCTTATTGTTGTTCAAAATATTCTGGAATTTAATTGGTGATATATTCAGACCTTTTTAATTCTAGCATTTGGTTGCCATTGGATTCTTTAAGGTATGCTTATTGGAATTTGTAGTTTTTAACCCTAAAGAAACCATATCCAAGGTTTCTTTTAATTAACTACCTATGGCTTAGATTTCAATGAATTTGACAGATTCTTTTCAGATGTATGTGTATTTCCAGGGTGTCTTTTCTGATTGGGGTTAATAAAAGTCTGATGATTTGATCTCCTTAAAAGTATATTCCTTTGCCTTAATACACTGAAATTTGTTGAACAACTCTGTATTAAATTTGTAAGCTGTATTGATTTTTAAGCTGCTCATTTTTATGTGATGCTATTCTTAAGCATCTGTTTTCAAGTTAGCAAAGTTTTCCAATTTTAATCTGACTGCATATGGCAACCTTCATACTTCCTTCCCCTGTTGGTTTTAGGTGCTGGATTCTGGATCTTCTTAAGTTACAGTGATCAGAACTGCAAATGTCGTCCCAGGGCAGGAAGCCTTTTCTGATATTTGTGTAGGAGCCCTCTCACCACGCACCTTATGCTCTAATTCTTATCAACTGTCTGTATTCCCAAGCTGCAGTCTCAGGTTCATTTCAGACCTCATCCTGGCCCTTTCTGATTAACTTAGGGCCCCAGAGTCTTTGGATGGATCACCTTTTCAGGACTGTATTTTCCTTTAGCATCCATGCAGCAATAATCTTGAATCCTCCTTCTATACAATGGTAAGAAACCCAAGGATTTTTTGACTCTCTAGTGGGTGTTCTTGAATTTCACTGCTGCTCATCCATCACTGTAGACCAGGTGTCCTTCCCACTGTCCCTAATCATATACTCGTACTCACCTGTCTTAGCTTCTTGCTTTCCAGTTTCATGCACAACATATCCACAGGCTCTACCTCAGTCCAAAAAGCACAGGATCGTAAGTTTGCAAACCAGATTAAGACCTTGGGAAACTATGATTTACAAGTGAAACTGTAAAACTGAGTGTCGGAATCACCGTTTAAGTCCCTTAGTAATATCTACTCACAGAAATTTCTCATTGGCTTTTGCTCTATGAAGGAACCTAAAGAATGCCATGGGAAGGAGGTATCCTGGCAAACTGGTAAAGAGAAAAGCTGGCTCTCAAAACAGCTCTTGTCTGGACTCTATCATGTTTTCTGGAGTTCTCAGCACAATGACTGAAGATAATGACACTCAACAAATGCAGGCTGTTTTTCTGACCTAAGCCCTGTGATTATGTATTTTGAATAATTGGGCTAACTCTATTTCAGACCCTTGACATTGATCTGTGGAATGGAAGTAAAAGCAAAACATGAGTTCAACCATTATCATTGGTTCCTATCATTATGGCCATTATTAGTTTTCTATTCCTGGAGACTATTACACGCCTCCAAATAAGAGTTCTCTTTTTATAGGACCCTTGTTTCTGGGTATGATGTATAAAAGAAGCCAACACTTAAATTTATATCATAATCCCTGCTCATATTAAAGACAGTCTTTCATGTAATCAAATAAATTATTGCATTATTCATTTATTGAGCACAATGTTTCTGTACCAGTCAGTTTTCCAAGTGCTGGAAATAAAATGATGATCAAAAGATGCACATAGTCTCTCCTCTTATGAAGCTATAGAGTTTACAATCCAGTGGGGATCGCACACTATTCATTACTGAATAGCACAAATTAAGATATGCTGTATCATAAAGGAGAAGAAACATGCTATGAAAGCAAATAATGCAGGATTGGATCAACGCAAGGTCAGGAAAGGCTTTCATCTCAGTACAAAGCACTTTAATAACGTTTATTCCTCTGGCCTTAATACAGCTCATACATGCAGCTTGTCTATATGACTAAAAGTGTCATTCAAGTTGTTGCCCTCAGAACAAATAGAGTTCACCACAAAGACAAATTCTTCCTCTAATTTTCAAAACCATTAAATGATCGGAAATATTGTTGAAATTCTGAAGAAGAGGGAGTGGCCGATAAATTCTGTTTCTTTTCCCACCATGTTTTAGAATGAACTGATTAGCAGGCCCAGAGATCAGACAACTGGAGCTCTCATTAACAGCTTTATTACTGATAAGATCTTGATCGGATGATATGACATACTTGATGGCAGGCTGAGCTTTCAATATTTCACTCTGGAATTAAATGTGACCACCCAGTCAGATAGGACTGGATGAATGCAGGTTTCCTGTATGGGATAGACCCCACCATTACGGGCTTACCTCAAGGTGGGAAGCAGAGAAAATGCAGTTTATTCTAATTTGGAACTACTCAAAGAGCAAACATTTCAAAGCTATATTAGCTCCAAGTTGATAGAGCTGGTTAAAATTTAAGCAAGTGAAACCATACACCTTTCCCTTACAATAACATCATTGTTTCTATGGTCCTTATCCACAATACACAGTTTTCCTGTGTTCATATGGGGGTGGGGTAAACAATCACCAGAGTTCTTGTAGGCGATTGATTTTTTCTGTTTTAACTTAACAGGATTTCCCAGCCAGCATCCACATATTGCTGCCATATGTCTTTTTCTCTAATATTTAACGATTTCTTTTGTTTCCTCGCTCTCATGAGGGTACTATAAGTAATGCAACGGTGATAATTATGACTTTGGGGTTCACTCACAGCCATCTCTTTCAGTACCTCCTATGCGCTGGACCACACCAAGTGGAATAGATGTGCCCTTCTTGAGCAGTTTTAACTGCTTCCTCTAGGAAATGGATCCCAGTTCTCTCTAAAGTCTCCAGTGCTACATATCATAGGCCTGTTGGTTTATGTGTGGGTAATTAAATCACTGAGCTCGTTCTGTTTTTGTCTGAAATGTGGTTTAACAGTTTTACCCGAGATTCAGCAGATTTAGTCTTCTGTTTTTCCCAAAGTGAATGAAATCAGTTCATTTGGAGCTTTTCCAAAATGCAGGATACCCCAGTTACACTGACTGGAGCTCCTGAGTCCCCAAGGAATTCTGGTATGAAAAATGTTTAAAAATCACAAGTTTAACATATAAATCTGGTTACTTTTTCAGTGATTCACTCAATAACATCTTACCTTTTACTGTATACAAGTAGAAGAAGATATGATAGTATAAAGAATTTTTAAAAAGTGTAATTGCAGGGGGAGGGGGTAGCTGGAATTGAAAGAGGATATAAGCCTTGGCTGGTATCACAGTGGATAAGGCGCCAGCCAGCAGCCAGCCTGCGAACCCAAAGGTCACTGGTTCGATTCCCTGCCAGGGCACGTAACCAGGTTGCAAGCCAGGTCTCCAGCCAGGTTCATGGCTGAAGGCAGGTGAAAGGCAACCATCCATTGATGTATCTCTCCCTCTCTGTCTCTCTCCCTTCCTCTCTCTTTGGAAATAATGAATAAAATCTTTAAATAAATAAATAAATAATGAAAACCAATCTTGACTAAAAAAAAAAAAAAAAAAGAAAGAGGGTATAAGGGGGATAAATGGTAATGGAAAAATACAATAAAAATACAATAAAAACTATTAAAATTAATTCATGTAACAACATACAATAAATAAGCACATAACAAAGCACCATAACATAAATGATATGGGAATACCAAGGAGGAACAGTATTTTTCCTGATGGAAAGAAGAAATTTGCAGACACTCAAAACAAGTCATTTTGGAAATGGCTGGGACACATCCATGTGGAGAACTGGTAAACAAGGAGGCTGGAAAGGGTCAGATCATAGAAATGTCCTGAAGGTCAGCCTTGAGGAGAAGTATTTTGATCTTTTTTTTTTTTAAATTTTATTGTTGTTGTATTACATCCATCCCCTTTTTGCTCCCCTCTGTCCCCCTCCCCACCCACCCACTCCCCCCAAAGTCAATCCCCCCTGTTGTGATCTTTATTATATAACTATAAAAGTAGCAGCCCTTGAAATTCCCTTTTCTTATATGACTTTGACCTTGAAGATATTTCTGATACTTCTCATCCAATGCCATCATAAAGTCTTTTTAAAAAAGATTATTTATTTATTTATTATTTTTAGAGAGAGGGGAAAGGAGGGAGGCAGAGAGGGAGAGAGACATTGATGTGTGGGTTGCCTTTCACCTGCCTCCAGCTAAGGACCTGGCTGGAGACCCAACTTGCAACCTGGTTATGTGCCCTGGCTGGGAATTGAACCAGCAACCTTTGGGTTCGCAGGCCAGTACCAATCCACTGAGCCACCAGCCAGGGCCAGTCATGTATGTGTGCTATGGGGAAAAGGTCTGCTGAAGGCAGAAATGCATAGAATCCCTCAGGCTTAAAGAAAAAGAGGCTCCAGCTAAGAGGCTGCCCATAAAGAGCCCCTACCTTAACCACAGTCACATGAGCACCACTGGGACAAGCCATGGCAACTGATGCTGGCACAAACTCCACCATCCACAGTACTGACGTGGGCTTGAGGGCACCTACTGTGCCCCGGATGCCTCTGGGAGCTAGTGAAGATGTCAGCTTTCAGAGGAGGTTGTCAGATGGATTCTGTGAAGCGTGTGCTGCTGAGTTGAAGCCTTGTATACTTCCACCCTAACGTTTTCAACATACAAGAAGCCCGTCCATAAAAAGTCCAGCCATTGTTAATATAATGAGAATGGTCTGCATGACATCCATGTAACCTGACAGCCAAGGAGAGTGGACTGGCGTGCACATATGTGAGCATGTGCACCACGTGGCCATCGCATTCAAAATGACTGACTCGGTAGAGCAGCGAACATGCATCACGGGTTGTGTGAAGCTTGAGCATTCCTCTGCGGAAATTATCAGATGATTCAGGATGCTTTCGGAGCTGATGCAACGAGTGCAGCACAAATGAAAGTGTGGCACGGATGCTTTAAAGATGGTGGGTGGGTAATGTGTTGAAAGTGATCCCCGTTCCGGAAGGCCTGCAACAGCAGAACACCTGAGAATGTTGAATGTGCAAGCACAAGTTACCTGTGGTCTGTCAATAGCATTTGGGCCAGATAACAGGCAACTCGTGCTTACACTTGCAGTAGGCTTTTGCTATAAAATTGCCGGTCAACAATATGTTAACGAACAGATGGGTGTAGTTTGTACAGGACTCGTGTTTTCACGTGCCTTAGCTTTTGCTATAAAACCTGTCAGCAATGGGTTACTTCTTCCAGCAGTAGTGTCTGAGAAGAGGTGCGAAGTGTGGTCAACCAGGAAAGCTCAACTGAGCTTTGTTTCTAGACCTCTGTTGGGGGTCCGTCATGTAGTTTTATTAGGGGTCAGTCCCATAAGCTTGCAGCACTCAGCACAGGATAGTTGACCTCAGCTATTGCAACTCCAGGTGCCGCTGCCCCAGGCAAAAACAGGTGTTCACCATCCATATATCCGGTCAGAGTGGAACAGCACAGGCCCGGGCCTCAAGCACGTAACTCTGACAGACTGGACTATTCCGGGGGTTGTCTTCTAGGAGGTATAGACAGGCCTTGCTTTGGGAATGTGCAGGGTTTGCCTAACTCAGAACTGCCAAGCTAACCCTGGCGTTCCCGGTGGTTGTGCGGAATAAATGAGTTATTCCCTGGAACTTAGAACAGTGCCTGGTTCATGGAAGCAAATACGTAAGGGTCTGCTGTCGTTCCTTCTGGTGGAGCTCTGCGAGCTGAATTGAGCAGGTTCATTTGGAATATAAAGAAGAAATCGCTCTGCTCCACGGAGCTGATGATGGTGACAGACATCCTCAAGTTTGGGACAGTGTGCATTATAAAGTATATTAAGTATTTCAGCTGGGGGTGCGGTCGTCAGAGAAGATCCCAGGGAAACGCCAGCCCTAACATGCTGTCCCTGTGTCCTTTGCAGAGCTCTGAAGTCAGCAAGGCCACCTCAGAGAGCAGAGCTGCTGTGGAGTACCGCGAGAAAGCAGGTACAAGGTGAGCTGCAGTAATTGACACATAATACTCACTTATGTCGGTGATTAATGCAAAGTCATAGCCCCTGTTATTTATGAAAACACTTTACAACAATAACAGTTTCTTCTCCTGGAATATGTATGACTGCATGTTATAGCTGGCTGACAATATCCTAAGGAGAGATTGATTTTTTTTTTTTTTTATCTCCACCTGAGGGCATGCTTACTGATTTTTAGAGAGAGGGGAAGGGAGGGAAAGAAAGAGATGAGAGAGATAGAAACATTGATTTCTCTGAAAATACATTAATCAATTTTGAGGGTTTTTAGTTAGGCAAAGCCTAGACATAACTGTGAAATAACTAATTATTGTTATTTATTATTAAATCATTTGAGCTGAGCTCATTTCAGCTCACAGAGCTCCACTAGAAGGAACTACAGCAGACCTATGTATTTGCTTCCATGAACCAGGCGCTGTTCTGAGTTACAGGGAAAAACTCATTTATTCCGCACAACCACTGGGAAGGCCAGGGTTAGCTCAGCAGTTCTGAGTTAGGCAAACCCCGCACATTCCCAAAGACCTTATTATTAAGGCCTGTTACAGGGCAAACTGTCCTCTGTGAGATAGTTGGTCATTTTACAGAACTGACCCAAACTGACGCTGCCCTTTCCTGTCTTCATGGTGCTTCCAGTACAATGGAGGTGACATGGAATAAATAAACAAGTTCAGTATGTGAATAAAAACTGTGATTAATGCCATGAAGGAAAATAGCAGAGTTCCATGGAGAAAATATTGGGTGACCAGGAAGGAACCTGCTGTGGAATGGCTCAACGGAGAGTTTTTCTGGACGAAGAGTTGAAGTGTTAGAAAGAGCATCCCAGACAGATGGGACAGTGGTGAATAAAGAAAACGATTGAAAAAAAAGGATAAAGCGACTCTAGCAAAGTCACACAGAGAGAGAGAGAGACATAGATGAAGCTGGGTGGAGAAGTGGATGAAAATGAATATGGAACTGGCCCAGTTCTGTAGGGGCCTGATCGCATAGAACCTTACTGGGGCCTTTGAACCAGCTCTGCCTTGCCACACGGTCTGCTCTTGGCTTTTCTGCACAATGCCATTTGGTCTTCTCACCTGGTCCCCAGGATGTAGGTGCTTTTAAATCGATCACCTAACCTTACCCTTCTTCATCTCCTGCCAGAGCACAGCATTCACGTTTTAGGACTAGGCAAAGAGGAGCTCACATATTCACTACTCTGAATACTGGCTCCGTAAGTTCTGCTGAAAGTGGTTTGGGGTCAGAAAGTCTGAAAATTTCTGAATACTTGAAGACTCTCAGGGGCTTTAAATGCACACTTAACATATTATAGGTTCACATGTATACCTATGTGTACATGTACGTGTGTGAAGCATAATTTAGCTTGACAGTTTCCAAAATTGTTTCCAGGTTGACCTTAGGAAGTATTTCAAATTTCTTTCTCAGAAATATGCATGTTGTTTCTTATACTCCTGAGGCTGACCTACTTTTAAGTAACTGACTTATTTTATGGCTCTGCGCATTAAATTATAATAGATAATTTTCTAGACTCTAGGTAAGTCAAGCCAAAAAAAAGAAAATCTGTTTGCATCAATGGTTTAACTTTTTTAGGCAGAAGAGTTTTCTTGACCAGAATTATATGGCTAATTGCTTCAAAATCTGCTTATACTTTCTGTCTGGAAATATAGCCTTAAGCACCAACGAGGAACACTATAGTAAAAGCTTACTCAGTAATTTTCAATACCAATATTAGTAATATTATTCTCTGAAATCAAACAAAGGAAAGCCACAAACACACACACACGCAATACAGTTTGCATCTCAACTGCTCTGTGTCATTTCTTTCCACTGAAAATGCTCATGCCTTTTGATTTGCCAAATTTTCATAATTTAAAACAGTGTTAAAGTGAGAACAATGACTTGGGGAGGTACCTTTTATAACACCTAGGAATGATTTGATTTGAAATAAATTTGGAGATTTTGTATTTGCAGCCATGAAAGTTTCAAGGCCTAGAGTATGAGCGTTAGCCTATGCTTATTTCAGAACAAAGGCTCTTAGCATCTGGGATGGAAAGGGCATTGATGTTTTAAGATTCATGCAGTATCTTTCAAGTCAGTTAACTAGTATTAAGGAATAAGGAAATAGTCACAAGAAATGCTCCAAGACTTCATAACTTGGAAATGAAAAGCTTTGCTTCATCCCCAGAAAGACAAAAGACAGCTGTCCCTTAATTAGTACACTTGCCATTTTCTTTCTGTTAGAGATGTGTCTCAAATTTGGAATCTAATTAGAAATCTTCACTGAAAATGGAGTTTAAAAAAGGAGACAGAAGAAAAAGAGCAACATGGAAGCATAGAAGGAGGGAGAAAAATAGAAATGGTAGAAATGGTAAATTCCAGCCAAATTGGATTAACTGTCTACATTAAAGTGAGTTGGCCTCTGGGAAACATGGTATCGAGCATGAAGTTGCACTTGACTGTTCTCTCCTTCAGGAGGAATTTTCTCAACCAAGTGACTTCATCTCTATGCGTTGTTATTTTCAGGGATTATACTTCTCTCTGTGCGCAAACAATAGTTTTAAAGTTTGTGGCCTGAGTTAATCCCAGTCCCCTAACTTGTTCTCTAGCAGACCCTGGACAGACAGACCTTCTAAGTACTCGTTATCTCAGTTTACCCATCTCTACAATGGAATTTCTAAATTCCGTGTTGCAACATGTTTTATTTCTTAATTGTTTTATGACTAGCGCATTGACCAGTAAGAAAACAAAGGTAATTTGAGGGTGTATAATAGCTAGCACAGACTGTTACAAATACTAACCTTTCAGAGGGTACTTACTGATCCTGTCCCCCAGAGGCAAAATCTCACATCCTTTTCCTCAAGCAAAATTGTTTTTTCTTGTAGATATTTTGGGTTCTCTGTCCAGATTGTCAGCCCCACTTAAGAGCACATGGACATATTATCTCTGAATTATAGCACTTTAAGTGCTGTTAGGCAGGATAGTTGCTCAGTTGATATTAGTTTAATGGAGTGAAGCTGTGTACTAATAGTGCCAGGAAGTTGGCCCACCCAGTTTGTTTTATTCCCTGGTTTATCAACTCCCTGTTTGACCTCTGAAGCAGGAATGATGCGACTCTGTGAGAGTGCACCCCCTTCCCGCCGCGTCTCCCTGCGTTCTGCTCCCATCGGATTAATTTCCTGTTATTTGTGCCTGGTCCACATGGCGACTTTTGCCTTTGCCTGCATTGCCTCCTTTGTCAGTGTGTTTTCCTCGTCCTTTCTCGTTCTTCCTTCTTTTCTCTCTCTTCCCTTTATCTGTCCCCACATTTTTGATGTGCAAATCTCCTGAAGCCCAACCAGATGTCTTCTCCATGATGCAGACTCAGGTATCTCCTGAAATTACTATCTGACTCCTTCGATTTTTTTTTTTTTTTTTTGGCTTTTGTTTTGTTTTGTTTTCACATACTATTCCTGTTCCCCGTCTGAACTTGACACTGAGCCAGGGGAAGCCCGCCCCGTATGTTCATGGCTCTTTCCTTCTCTCCTCTGTCTCCTACCCACCTTCCTGCCTTTCACTGGGAGCCCACCACGGAGCGGACATCTGGCGCACTTTGCTGCCTGCTCCACACTGGCCCGGCAGCCGGTGGCCTAAATTTAGGTCCTGAGCACCAGGCTGCAGTCCCGCCATCGTCTGAGCCTTTCTGAATGTGCCCTTAGTTTCCCAGCTCTGTCCCTGGCAGTCAGGAGCCTGCCTCTGTCCCCAGGGTCAAGGTGCCTGATTCCCAGGACACCTGCCTGCATCCTTTCCCTGTTGCCTGCGCTCACCGCCACCTTCCCTGATTTACGGAGTGGCTAACCGTGGGATGCCGGCCAGTGGCCTCCCCACCCCCAGCCCATGCTGGGCTCAGCCCCTGTTTATTCATGCCCATTCCGGGCAAACTTGAGTTTATCAATTAAACCTCAGTAATTTGAACGCTCAGCCCCTATACATTAATATTTCTTTCCCAATTTATTTCTCTTAGTCTTTTTTAAAACAGATTCCCTTTTGCTTCCTTTTTTGTCTCTGCGTTCCTCTAGATTAATTGATGCTAGTTATTCAAAGCAGTCCAACTGCACCTCTCTTAGGCCGTTTTCCCACTCTTCTAGCCATGTCTAATAATAGTCAATGTCTTTAATATTAATGACGCTAGTTACATTCATTGACAACTTGCTGTATCTTCTAATATTTTTGTTTTATGTTTACTGTTTAAAATACTGTACAATTTCTACATTTTGATGTACAGTTGTAGCATGTTTGACAAATGGAAACCATCATGTGCTCACCATCACAATCAAGGTTCAGAACACTTCACCTCAAGACCTTCCCTCTTCTACCACTTTATGGGCAGCCTTCCCTGCCCAGCTGTAATCACTGGAAACCACGGCTCTGTTTTCTGTTTTCAAAGGGCCGTGTAGATGGAATCATACAGCATGTCGCCCTTTGAGCCTGGCTTTTTTCACTCACTGTGATAGACTTAAGGTTTACCATTATGTTCTGAAAACATACTTACGTGAGTTTAATCCTTTCACATTTATCATAGTCTTAACTATGTCAACACACACACACGCACACGGAAAAAAAAAACCACTACAGATTGCTTTCAGAGGGGAAAATGAAAAATTCACCCTCATGTGGTTTAAAATTTATCCAAGTTGTAGCCCTTCTCACAATTTTCTTGCTTTTATTTTTCAAAAGCCTCAGGTAGCTTGCTTTTCGTATTGACTCGTAATAAATAGGAGATGACAGCGGTCAGGCGCCCGAGCCTGTTTCTGCTGGAAATAGACCCCCTGTGCACTTTTCACACACGAATTTATTTAAGTAGAGGGGTGTTAGCATAGTCTCCATTTATGAGCAGGACATTGAGGGATGGTGTGGGTAAATAAATTGCCCAGGTTCTAGAGCGAGGCTGGCCTGAATTCCTAATAGATCATAGACCTCTTCACCGCGTTGCTGTGCAGCCTCTCGCATGCGATGATGCTGTAAGAGTCGCAGGTGAGGGGCACTCGGACATGCGTACGAGACTAACACTGAGTTAAATTATGAAAGAAATGTCGAACAAAATCACATTTAGTAACGTACTAGATAAGGGAACAAAAATTGGTGAGGAAATTCTCAAAGTAAATTCACTAGAGGGAAGAAGTGGGGGTCTTAAGCTGAAATTGGGGGGTGAGGGGGGAGGGGTGTAGGCAGGAGGGAGAGAAGGGTGCAGAGGTGGGTGCTGCCTTGGCCTTGCTGTTTAGGAATTGAAAACCAGTATTTTGGCAACGGCAGGATACATGAGAAAGCTTTTTCACTTTACAACAGCACATTCCATATGGTAGATACTCAGTAAATGAATGTCCCGTGAATTGATGATTATGATATTTCCTTTTCTTTCCTTTACACATGAGATCAAAGCTACCATAAAAGTTGGAGAGCCGCAGCCTGAGATTGAGAAAATGGGAAACAAAACAGGAAAATCCACACGCGTTGTTTTATTCAGGAGTTAGGCATAAATTAAGGACATGCATTTCACATAAAACCTGAGCTTGAAGACTACACTGCCTCAGTGGTGATCCTTCATATAGATTACAGATGAAATTTGTTAAATCAATCCATGCTTTTCTTTAGTTCTATGAGAGGCACCAGAGAAGTACAGGATGGATTTGCAGATGGAACAATGAATAGGACCTTCACCACTCATTTTGTAGATATTCTGCCCATTTCACATTTAGGAATTGAATTTTTTTTTTATTACACATTATTTGTTCTTAACTTACATTGTAGTGCAAGGTTATTGAATAATATTTTAAGGTAGAATGTGTTACAGTGTACATATTGGAGTGTAGGGGAACTGCTAGTAATGAAAGAATTAAAATTCATTATCTGTATATAATAGGCAGTATGAATGAGGAAACTTAGTTATGCCATTATATTCTTTGCAGATAACCTCAGGCACTCTGTGAACTTCTCTGGAGAGCTAAAGTGAAATTCAAATAATCACATATATACATTTATTCTTGCCTGTCATAATAAAAGGCAGAAGATAAAATTTTAATTAAATTCATTATGTCTTACTTTGAAATTTCAAATTTCAACAGAAAATGAGCCATTAATCATCAGAAAGTATAGGTAATTTAGTTTGTGCTAATCTGAACCTGAAATGTATCATCATAAGGAATTCAATCAGTGGGTGAATTAATAACTTCTGATGTCTGTATTAGAAATGCCCTGAGGGTATAATCAAAGCTTCAGTTTCAGTTTTGCTTGAGCACATGGTATTTAATGGGCCTGGATGTATGTGTGTGACAGAGTTCTTGAGGACTTTGAAACATTGGCCATTGCTGAGGTAGCACTCCTCAGAGTCCTCTTATTTAGCGAAAGTGAGAAAAAGTCAACCTCCGGCCAAATTAAAATTGTCTCCATACATTTCTGCTTCTTGGGGTAGGCCTGAGATGGGCTGCTAGGAGTCATTATGTATGGTATATGTTGTTACTGAATAAAATTATTAGGAAAAAAACAACCCCTGTTAAGTGTGGACAATAAACTGTCCTTAACTTTGTTTTCAGGAGATAGTAAAGGCTGTTAAAAAATACCCAGGCACCTAGTAAAGTGCTCTATAACTCTTTTATATGATTTTTAACACCTTTGCTGTGTGATAGCAATTTTTATTTTTAAAAGTAGATTCAGGGCTCCCAACCAGGTTTTACAAGGTTTTGTTAAGTGAGCAAAACCAACATATTACATGAAGTATTTAGAGAAGAAGACATTTCCGTGAGATACCAGTCTTTCCTGAAATACCCAATGATTATCTTTTGGGTGACAAGTAAGAAGCAATCAAGAGTGCCGGACTCTGAAGAGAAAGGTAAAAAGCCCACCTCCCTAGTCAAGGCCTTCCCTGTATCCCCCTTGTGGCCATCAGCCAGCAGGGTACATGGGGCTCTTCTGTCCGGGCTCGGGCCCCTGTCTCCTCACCCCTTACGTTCTTCCTACTTTCAATCCTCTTCACTTTTGTGTTCTCTCAGCATATCATATCCCAGAGTTCTAAAGCGTGAAGGTGGGTACACATGGGTAACCAACCTGTTGCAGAGGTAACGGAGATTACATCAAGCATGTTTCACACCCTCGCTTTGTAATTCTCCAGTGTGCACCCATCTTTATGGCGAACACAAAATACTTCCTAACACATCAGATGGCTGACTAACTGTATACCCAAAATTGGTCCAAATGTCCTCCTCACGATAGCATGTCACTGTTGGGAACTGTATAAATTCTGGTTCTGACCTGATATGGTGCGGAGGTTTGCGAAGCTCTTATAGTTCCCAGGATTAAAGGTGTCTTCTCCCAGGGATCAGCAGAGACCCCCTTTGGCTTTAAATACATACAGTGGAGACCAACACCGTGCCTAACTCGAAACAGTCCTGCAACAGCATGACTCACCTCTGATTTATAGCAAACCAAAGGTGTGATCTCACTGCATGCTTCATGGAGTTCTCTGTGTCACTGTTTTGTGTCTTTCTGAGCATCGGGATATTGCTAGATCATTTAATACTCATCGTGATTTGAGATAATGTCTTTATTGGACTGTGATCTCCAAAAGGGAGCTTTAGGGATCAAAGAAGCAAAGGAAGAAAACATTTATCCTCTGTTAAGTAACCAGAATGTTGGGCCTGAAGAATCAGATGTATTCAAGTTATTAGTTTCTATTTTCAAGCCTTAATTATGTAGATTTTTTCTTGATTTTTTTTTTTTTTATGCTGACTTGTCCACTGAAAATATATCCACATCAGGATCAAGTAAAAGAACCAGAGATGAATATGTCTCCATCCGAAATGATATTACAAACAGAATTATTAAAAAATCTATCATAACCTGGTTTCCTTTTTCCTGGGGGTTTTGGTACATAGGCATTAAATGCTATAATGATAGACTACCCATTTTCCAGAGGTTTTTATTTTTAAAAAAAAAATGTAAATCAAAGCATAAGTAAATAATTTCTAGACCTCCTTTTTTTCCCTCTCTGCCCATTGCCCTGATTTCTTTCTTAAGGAGAAGCTTGTGAATTTTTGTAGGTAACATTACAAGACATGGTAGGTAGGCTAGAAAGGAGGCTCTGAAATCAGACACCAAGTTCACCTCCCGGGTTCTGTACTTACCAAGTAGATCCTGGAACAAATTACTTTTTCACCTTCAGTTCTTCACCTGTAAAGCTGGAGTTATACCTTAAATTTGTCATGAGTATTAATTTAATGCATTTAAAGTGATGCAGGGTGTGCCATGTAGTGTACGAGGTCTTTCCTGAAAGTATCAACTCAGGGTGTGCCATGTAGTGTACGAGGTCTTTCCTGAAAGTATCAACTCAACGTCAATATAATTGAAACAGTTTTTGAGGCCTATACTGTCAGGACAGACCTCACATACTCAAAACAGATACATCAGTACTTAGAGAATGGGGCTAAAATGCATTTCGGAAGCGGCGATGGAGATAGAACTTCGTGAAGACTGGATGGGTGTTAGCAGAACCCCTTAGATCAGGAATTTACAAGGAGGAAAGGGAAGTGGACATACTGATCAGTTGTGTTCTATTGAATTGGTTCCCTTGTCACCTCCCCCCTCCCTGTGTCAGTGTGTCACAGCACTTTGAGCCACTTTGGGCCCTAAAACCCACAGTCCTCATTTTCAGTGAGTCATTGGACAATGATCCTACACTGACGATTAGTTTTTATTATGAGCTGCCAGGCTCCAACACTTCTCAAAGTGTAGCATGCCATGGCCCAGCTCTGTTTAGCCTCCAAAGTACCTTGACCTTGGTCTGCCTGCTAAGAGCTGATGGGACGGCAAAGAGTGAGGCTGCAGAGCAAATCAAGATAAAATAAAGTAGGTGGGGACAGAATCTAGGCTGGGCCAAGACTGGTCACTGGAAAGAGTCTATCGCAAAAAGGTCAAGTAATGGGTGGGTGGGAAGATAGGAGTCAGGGGCCCCGGGCAGATAACCAAGATCCTGGAAGCACGAGCACTGGGGGCAGGAGGCAAGTCAGTGGCTGGGAGACTGAAGTCCAGGCCAGGATCCATGGCAGCTCCAGGCCCCAGTCTAGAAAGTCTGGTTAAGTGACACGGGCCGTTAGCCCTTACTGACTTTCTGTCTGCTGCAACTCCCTGTTCACCTCTCCCCGTGCGGGAGCCTGGCCCCCAGGTGGTCCTGGGTGCTTAAAGCGCTGCTTTTCCAGCTCCAATGTGCCTGGCGATCACCCGAGCTGCAACACAGGCTCTCCCTTAGCAGACCCGGCGCCACGGTCTGCATTTCTCACACGCTCCGGGGAATGCAGAGGCTGCTGCAGGGACCCAGTATTATGTGACAGAGCCCGAGAAGACGGTGGCTGTTTGGTCTTGCTGAATCCTCGCGCCTCCGTCAGGGCTGCCAGCTCAGGGTGAGGATGAGGAGGACACGTCTGGCCCGTTCAGTGCCGAGTGCCAGCAGCTGCACTCTTGATCCAACTGGAGCCCTGACAAATCTCATCTGTTTTTCTTCTGTGACAAAGCAGATGCTCATGGAATTTAATATTGGTAGCAAAGCCATACTGAAGGCCTGGGGAATTCAATGGTCTCTGGTGTAATTGCATTTTCTGGGCAGAAGCATTGCCCCTGAATGCTGGTCCATCGCTCTCCCTGGTCATGGGCAGCTGGAGAGGCCAGGAGGACCTTGACCTTAAAAAAAAAAGCCTGATTTTTTTTTTCAGGTAAACTATCAAATTTGTCAATTTATGCCATTTTTCTCAAAAGGAACCTTTTCCTGAAACCTTGGGTTTTATGCTGCTATAATGTTTGAATGATATAAAGTAAGGATAAATCCCTGTTACTGAGAATAGAGGCCTGGTTGAAGGAAGGTAAAGGGATCAGTCAAAAGACATATATGCATGTCTCCTTTGCAGTTTTTAAGGTGACTGATTAGGAGTGAGGGTTGAGTCTTTGATCCAGAAATACAGTGTAGTACCCAAATCCTGCGTGTAAGTCCTACATGCATGGCCATCTTCCATAGATGCCACCCCGCTAAAGCGGATGCATTTGTCATAGGTTCTTGAGAGAATGTGATACAGTTAATACATGTCTGTCCTTATCAGAAAGACTGCTAAATTTAAATAATGAAAACTAAATTAGAAAGCGTTATCTTAATTCAAAATATAATTTTCAAAGTGACAGAATGTGGTGCGATGGCCCTTTACCTTGGCAAGTATTCCTGGTTATATCTTTAGAATCCAATGTGTATTTGTCTAAAAATGCATTGTATTCTTTTCTAAAGATTCAAGGTGTTTTCTGGATTTAATTTTTGCCAGGTTATCTTCCAAGCTAAAGCTGAATTGTAAATAAAGCTGCTTTGTTCAGAACAACCAAGAGTAAGGCTATGGATTTGGGACGTTGGAGACCAAATGGGTATTCCAAACCCAAACTCCACTGCTGCTGGAAAAAGCCCTGGGTAGACATATTAAGATTTGTATAAGTTTTCATTCTGCCGGTCACTTGATTTAAAACTACATTGATTTTTTTCCCCCTAATTTGTTCTTGGTCATTCATATCATGTTAAATATCAAAATGAATTTAAAACTCTTTGAGGCTGCCTGTACCACAGGGTATTATATTCTTGGAGGGGCTTTCTCTCCTCCATGCTAGTCTTCATCGTTTTGTTGTTGCTTTCCTTTCCCCTTGAGCTGTAGCTTTTAGGGATTATTCTTCATGCCTTTCGGCATCTACCTCGATCATGAAACAATTAAACCTTATCAGGGAGAGCAGTAAGAAACGCTGTGGCTAATGATGAGGTTGGAAACTGCCCTGCACAACCTGTTGGCTCATCTTGGAAGAAGCATGTCCTGCCAAATTATCTTTATATGCTCGTGCATAATCTCCTAACGAGGATGGTTGGAGAGATGAGCGTGAAGGGCAGTGGTAATGGGAAAAGGGAGAGTGATACTCACCTTGGCAAAACATCGTAATGCCTCAACAAGATGCTATCCATTCTTGCTGCTAAATTAAGTGCATTTAAATTAGCGGCCCCTGTAGCTGTCTGCTGTTTTACAAAATGAACTAGGAGAGAAATATACCTTTCAGGATTTAGAATTCCTCATATGACCGTAAAATAATTGCAGAGAAAATACCCACTTAACCCAGAGTTCCTGGTACATTAACCGGGCAGATTGGTCTTGAACGGAGAAGGGGCAGAAGCAGGCAGGAAAGGATGATAGACTCTACCCACTTTTCTGATTCTTAGCTTTTGACTGAACTTTGAAGTAGCTGACAATTTTGCTGTTGATGTTTCCTAATTGTAGAATTTGAGAGTGGATTATCCTGTCTTTAGTGTGAAGATACATCGATATTGGACCAGCAGTCATTGTTAGTGACATTCAGGCCTGAAAAATTGGAAAATTAAACAACGTTGAAGGTTGATCATGGAAATCAAAGAGGAAGGAGCCTCAGAGGAAGGCCAGCACTTTCTTCCCACACCCCAGGCAGTTGACACCGGGGACTTTCAATTGACAAGTAAGCATGTGCATGCCTCTTCTTGGGACTCTGACAGTGCACATTGGGTCGATCACACACACACATACATGTGTACTCACAGAAACTGGGGGTCTAACAGATGACATGTGATTTGTTTTCCTTTGCACTACTTATTTTGGTATTGTGAGTCTATGAAATGTTTTTTTTTTTTTTTAATTTCAGAGAGAGAGAGGAAGGGGGGATAAAGTAAGAGAGAGAAAGGGGGAGAAATCAGCAAGTTGTCCAACTTATTTGTGCATTCATTGCTTGCTTCTTGAATGTACAGTGACCAGGGATTGAAATACTTGCAACCTTAGTTCACGGCGATGGCACTGTAACCAACTGAGCTACCCAGCCAGGACTGTTTCTTTATCTTTTATCATCTTTTTTTTTTTTTTTTAAGATTTTATTTCATTATTTTTAGAAAGAGGGGAAGGGAGAGAGGCAGAGAGGGAGAGAGACATCAATGTATGGTTGCGTTTCACCTGCCTCCAGCCACAGACCTGACTGGAGACTTGGTTTGCAACCTGGTTATGTGCCCTGGCTGGGGAATCGAACCTGCGACCTTTGGGTTCGCAGGCCAGCGCCTTAACCACTGTGCTACCAGGCAGGCTTTATCTTTTATCATCTTCCTCGAGATAGATGATGGTCCAGGAAACCATTAAATATCAAATGGTGGAATGAAAATTCTTGAATGTGTATTAAGACACTAACGAATTCTTTTGAAGTACAGCTTCTGTTTAGCTGTTGTATGATCTCATGTGGAATTGTTTTTTGGAACACAGACATTTTCTCTCTAAAACCAAAGGCATGTAACTGGAAATCACTGGGGCAGAATGATCGCATTGCCCTCCCTGAGAGCCACAAGTCACAGAAGCAATTGGGATTTGTGCTACTCACATAATTAAAATCATTGGAAGAATTTATTTTTCTCTCTCAGGTTTAAAATTCTAGGGCTTGGGTTTTATTGTTTAGCATGGATTGTACTTTTTCTTTTCTTTGCAGAAGATTCCTATTGCCCAGTTATTAACACTGTCAAACATATGCCTAACCTCTCATTTAATTTACATCATAAAAATAATCTTTAGAAAATAGTATTGAGACATTTGGTTGCCAGAGTTCATGGCAGAGTTCATTGTTCATAACCTTTTAAAAAATTCCACACTGTTCGCAATGCACAAAGGCCTACTTAATGATTGTTATTCTAACCTCTGTTGGAAGGTATAAAATTGTTAACCACAGCATTGTTAAATGTCAGCAGGAGAAAAACATAAAATGGTTACCATGCAAATATGGAACTCTTTAAATAAAAAAAGTGAATGATTTTTATACAAAGAAGTGGTTCAAACAATATACTAGTGACCAGATGCTATTAAATTTAAATCGTATCTGATGAATCCACCAGTGAAAATAAACAAGGAAAGGATTTGTATAAAATTCTTACATTTACTGCCAAATGGTTTACTTTTCCATGAATTTAGCTTTGTTTTTTCGGCCATAAGAGGTAGCAGCTGGCACCCCAGCCCTCATCCTCTCTTGTTTAGGGAGGCCCTGCCCTGAAGGTGGTCTTTGGGCATCCACCTGCCACATTATCACTTCCCACAGCCTGGTCCTTCTACCTTTAACCATTAGTGTTCCCATTTCCTTACCTTTGTGCTCAGACTCACTTTCCCTCCCACTTCTTCCTAGATCATTGACCATGTGATTAGATTTTTTAAAAACTCCAGCAAAAGAAGTAGAGGCATTCAGTAGAATGTTGATTTGAACTATCAGTAAGTTGAGAGTAGTGTAACAACCAGCATGATATCCTTTATAATCTTAAGTGGAGAAACCCTTTCATGAATAATTTACTATGCATAGCAGGTTGGAGTGGGTTTCGGAAAATATCTCTATATGGAAGAGTTTGGAGAGTTCTTCCCCCTTCGGAGGTTCCATTTAGCTTACATGCATCCAAAAGAAACACACAGTTGGAAAATGTTTTATCTGTCACAGCTTACAACAACAATATTTCTGAGGTTCTTTATGACCATGGAGCTGAACAGATCAGTCAAATCTTTAGTCATACCCCATTCTGCTACAAATATTTATGTCCTCCCATGAGGACTCGCATCTCATAAGTCTGATCCACTGAGTTTATACACTCTGCTCAATAATGTGTCAATATAGTCTGGACAGGGTAAAACATAGTAACATTCGGTGGCATAGTTTTGACAATGAGTTCAATATCTTTAATCTGAATTCGTACCATTTAATTACAGGTATTCAGAAGTCGCCAAATGAACCACAATTGGAATTCATCCTTGGTAAGAAATCCTATCTTGTTTATATCAATAAATATACTCATTTGTATATGAAGTTTTGCAAGTTGTAGGTACATTTTTTATAGTTACATATTTTACAATCTTTTATGAACATTGTTGTATAAATTTTTTTTTCCTATATGGTCAGTGCTCTTTTCCTAATTTTTATATAAATAATCTGAGCCAAGAACTAGGCCAGTTCCCTAGTCCAGCGAGAGAGGGTTTAGTAGTGGTGACAAAGGTGGGTCTTTCAGCCAAGTCTGGGGACCACCAACATGGTGCCAAGAGCTCATTCTTGTACAGTGACTGGGTTTTATTGCTAATGAATATTTCTGGAAATCTGCGTATCTATTTATTTACTCCATGGGCTGGAGACCCAGCCAGCGTGGACCTTTTCTTTGTTTTCCTTTATGGGATTTACAAGGTTCTTGCCCCTGTCAGTCTCCCTCACCCAAAGTATTTTTTGTGCTTCCATCTTGAAGATGGAATTACACTTTCATTTTGGGGCACAATTTATTGAGAAAATAATTATATGTAGTATTTTGTTTAGTAGTTTCTCTTTCTAATAGACTTTGTTTTTAAGAGTGGTTTTAGGTTAACTGCAACATTTATTAGAAGGTATGGAGATTTCCCATATGCTCCCTACTTCTGTAAATGCATAGCCTCCCTCATTTTCAACATTGCTTGCCAGAGTGGTACCCTGTGTTCTAGTTGATGAACCTACATGGACACATCACCACCCAAAGTCCATAGGTTCCATTAGGATTCTCCTTTGGTATTGCATATTCTATGGGTTTCCACCGTTATAGTATCATACAAAGTATTCTCATTGCCTTCAAAATTCTCTGTGCTCCACCTGCTTATCCTCCTTTCTCCTGTGATTCCTGGCAACCACTGATCTTATTACTGTCTCTGTAGTTTTGCCTTCTTTAGCAGGCCACATAGTTAGAATCACAGTGTATGTGGCCCTTTCAGATTGGCTTCTTTTACCTAATTATATGCATTTATGTTTCCTCTATATATTTTCATGCCTTGATTTATCCATTTGTCTACTGAAGGACATCTCGGTTTCTTCCAAGTTTTGGCAAATATGAATAAAGTTGTTATAAACATCCTGTGCAAGTTTTTGTATAGATGTAACTTTTTAACACCTTTGGGTAAATGCCAAGGGACTCAATTAGTGGATCTTATGGTAAAAGTATATTTAGTTTTATAAGAAATTGTCATACTGTCTGCCAAAGTGGTTATATACCATTTCATATTCCCAGCAATGTATGAGCTCCTATTACTCCCCAGCCTCCCCAGCATTTAATATTGTCAGTATTCCTGACTTTGGTATAGTTTTTCAGTATTTAATTTTTATTACTTATGTAGCAGAAAGGTGCTATAAGTTGATAATTCTAGATTTTTATCCTTTTCTTGAGTATTGAGAAACAGAAATGTGAAAACTCAAGAAACTTCTGGGGTAATACCAATAAAGTTATACTTTATTTTTCTCAAGTTCTCAGACGTAGAAATAACTCCTTTTCAAAAAGGGAGCTAAGGAGCAGAAGATGCCTGGGCATCTGTTGACTCACAGACCGTACTTCTTACTCCTTGAGTCTTCATCTAGCCAGCTTTTATTTTTAATGAAAAAAAAAACAAACACATTTTTTTACATTTTTGACAGGACATCTAAAAAGGGAATATTCATTTGAGTGATTGAGTATATTTCAAAGCATAGAGAAAGCCTTCTCATTTGCATCCTGGAGAATAGGGGTAATCTGGAGGAGGAAGAAGCAGTTGGAATAGATGGTGTTAAGTAAGCCTGGTGGCCAGCTTTCTAGAGGCAGCATGTCTGGGCCAGATACCTGTCTTCTGCTTCAACTAAAGTGATCTGTCTTTTATTTTTTAATTTAATTTTATTGTGGTTGTATTCCATCCTTCCCCTTTTTACTCCCCTCTGTCCCCTTCCCCACACCCACTCCCCACCAAAGTCAATCCCAGTTGTTGTCCATGTCCATGGTTCTGCCATACTAGTTCCTTGACTCAACTGCTCCCCTTCTTTGCCTCCTCCTCCCCCCTCCCCTCTGCTCACTGAAGGTCTATTCATTGTATTCATGTATCTGGTTCTGTTTTGCTTGTTTATTTGTTTTGTTCATCATTATTGTCCTCTAATGGGTGAGATCATATGGTATTTGTCTTTCACTGACTGGCTTATTTCACTAAGCGTAATACTTTCCAGTTCCATCCATGTTGTAGGAGTTTCTCTTCTTTCTTTCTGCTGTGTAGTATTCCATTGTGTAAATGTACCAAAGTTTTTTGAAAAGTAATCTGTCTTGACCAAAGACCTAACTATGCTATTTGTTTTGAAAGTCCAGTCAAGGCCAGTAAGCAATGCTGTTGTCACTTCTATTTCTGGCTTTGAATCATAGCTATGTAAGAATTGATTTATGATAATCATCCATTTCAAAAAAGAACTTCAAATATATTTCTATGCTTATTCAAAAAATACACTAGTTCTTAACAATAGATCATTTCATCTTATCACGGGGCACAGAGTGCTTAGCGATTAAACAGAAGTTATTTATAGTCTTCAGGGAACTGAATTGTTGATCTTGAAAGGTACATTCCACAAACTCTTTATTACATCTCTTAGCAGTTTAAGATCCTCAACTGTATTATTTGTTAAAAAATAATAATTAAAGCTTTTAAACTACTCTTTCAAGGATACTACAGGTTTTACTGTATATTTTTGTCACTTTTTAAAAAAGATTTTATTTATTATTTTCAGAGAGAGGGCAGGGGGAAAGGGAAAAAGGGAAAGAAGCACCAATGTATGGTTGCCTTTCACCTGCCCCCAGCAATGGACCTGGCTGGAGACCTGGCTTGCAACCTGGTTATGTGCCCTGGCTGGGAATTGAACCAGTGACCTTTGGGTTCACAGGCTGGTGCCCATCCACTGAGCCACACCAGCCACACTTTTTTCTTGAAGTTTTTTTTTTTTTTTTTTTAATCCCACAAATTCTTCTACACTTTACTTGTTATGTAGTTAACTTTATTTCATAAGGAATAATGAGAGAATAGTAGTTACTTAAAATTTCTATCATTGTTGAAGAATGTACATATTTACTTAATTAGAAAAAAACCCTAACATCTTAAAAATAAAAATTTTAGCAAAAATAGAATAAACAAGATAGGAAGCTATTTCCATTTAATTTTCCAAATAAATTTTTGATATTTGATTCACAAGTCTTTACCAAAGTACTCAAATAAATTGAGAATTCCAATAGCTTCACTTTTTACATTTAGAAAACAGCCATATTAATTTTGCTAGGTTTCATATTGAGAATTTGTTTCTGCTTTGTCTGTATACCACCGTAAAATCAACCTCTTTCTGAAGTTCCTTCGCTAAATCTTTATTTGAGTAAATGAGGTAGGACATATTTAGTCAATTGAACAAGCTAATTGGCTGAAAATATCTTGCTATCACAAGATAAGCATGAACTAAAAAATGAGTATCGTATGTCCATTTTCAACTACATTTCTAATGGTTGAATGCATTTAAATTATATAATTCACCCGATAACTGCAACTTGACTTCCACATATCTTTCCTTGTTTCATTTTTGGGTGTATTGAAACCCTGTTTATTTCCACAAAGGGAGAAATAATGAAAAACCCTGGAGAATGATTATTTGTGTTGAACAAACCTGGCATTTAAGAAGAGAAATAATTTCTTAAAATCTGGGTGTGTTTGTTTCTTGAAGCCATTGCCGAAAATGTATAAAGAAGACTAATATTGACAGTGATATGAAAGATATTTCTATGACCTTCTTCTCAAGTTTACCCCCCTGATGATGTGTATGCTTTTTATGGTCATGTATCTCCACTGACTACCTCCAGAGTCAAGAGAATGTTTCTAAGGACGTGTTGTCATATTTTATACGGACACCGCATATGCCATAAATTCAGAACAACAGGCACTAATGTGATGTGTACCATCCCAGAATTCAATGATTAAAATTCAGTTTTATCACAGCATGTCGTGGTATAGTGGCAAGATGTCCTCAGGTAGGTTACTGCAAGTAATAGAATGGCTTTAAATAAGGAAGGGCTGTCTGTCTTCTTTGGTTGTCAAGGCTTTGACTAGGCAAGTGCTGATTCTTTGTCTTGAATCACCTATTAGGTTAGGCGTACTGAGTCTGGATATTGTACATGGGTTCTCTTTACTCGCAATGGCTCAGTTAGGAAAAAATTCATGTGAATCATATATCTTCCAGATTTGAAAATGTGTATTAAAATGTGCCCAGATTGATAAGCGGCACAGAACAGTCTCATCTCTTTACAGTCGCAATCTTTGTAGCTTGTTGGAGCCTTCATTAACCTGCATGTCATGTCCATTTATACTTTATGAATTCTTATAAATCAGCAGTTGTTTTATGTGTTTTTCTGAAAGAGAGGGCTCTCAAGAGGCCAAACTTACTAATTTTCACATGTTCGCATGTCTGCTTCTGCTGGTCTGTGTTCTATAAATGATTATAGAGCTCTGACTTGCTTAAAGCAGGGGGAGAGTGGATTTTAGGATATTTTCTTCAGTATTTTTACCCTTCACATGGCATGCAGGGCCAGCTAAAGGAAATACCAAGCACAGAGGCATATTTTCATGTTTAATCTATTGATAAAAATATTACTTCTTACAAGCTGCTAGATAATCTTTAAGCAACAAGCAAAGCAACTGCTAAGAATGAAACAAGGCCTGTGCTGGCCCTATTTTGTGGCCTCATTATAAATTTATTGCTGTCTTCTCGATTCCTAGAGTGCAATACTTTCCTTATAAAACATGGCATTCCACTGGACAGTAGTTTGGGGGACACCTTCTAATGACAAGGCACTGTGTCAAGTGCTGGGTGGGTGCAGTAATAGTATAGTAAGAGCTACAATTTTTTGAGCATGTTACTATATGCTTACTTCCTTACAAACAGGAGAATGTATTTTCCTCACCAAGCTCTACAGGATAATAACATTAACAATCACTGAGATTTACTGAGAGCTTATTTGCTCACCGTAAATTGTTCTATATTATTTTTACATAAATTAATTACTTGGGTTTTCATGATGAGATAATTGCTCCAATACCATCCTTTGTTTTGCAGGAAAAGAAACTGAGACATGAATAGGTAAAATAAGGACCCCAGATATGAACCAGGAGCTCTGAATACAGAGCATGCTGTCCCGTATTAATTGTGCGCAAGAGATGACACATCTAAGATTCCTGATGGTCAGCCTCCCAGAGATCTGATGGAAGTTGAGAGATACAGTCAGGGTCAAAGTTGAGTTGTTTCTGGTTCTGAAGTTCCTGCTTTGAACCTTCAGGCTGTCCCCCCTCCTCCTGATTCCTGCATCCCAAGGATTTTCAGGAGGGGTTGAGAAGGACAACTGTAAATCCAGGCAGATTGTGATCAGGGAAAAATAAAAGAACTGTGGAAGGACAGCACCAGCAATCATTAAATATAACTGTGGCATTAGACACAACAGCCCAGAGGAGGTGGCCTTTGGACTAGACTTGGAAGGATGAGCAGGATTTCAGTTGGTTTTAAAAGGAGCGTAAGGGACAATTCAAGCAAAAGGTGTAGCTAAATCCATAAAACAGAATCCTAGAGCTCATTTTCCAAGTTGATGCATTTCATGCTCATTTGCATCTCCCTCTTCATTATTTATAATCCCTCTCTAAAAATAAATTAAGTCTCTAGAAATCCTCTTGTAATATGTTATAATTGCTGCACACATATTAGGAATTTGCCTTAAAGTTCTTAAACAAACGCAAGTCTTCCAACATTGTCATATGGCTGACAAATTGTATGTGGGTATCAGGGAAAATGAGTTGAGTCTTGCTGGCATTGGGGCTGAGCCAGGGGAAACTCAGGTGAGGCTTAGGCCACGTGGAGCTGGACACCGCAGACTCAGGAGCCGTGCTGTGGCCCTGACAGTTGCCCACCTCTGCACGGTTCACACACACCGTCATCCCCATGTATCTGTCTTGAGCCATTTCAGTTTTGACAGCATCAGGCAAGTAGCGGGTGTGCAGGTGTTTCTTGGTATCCACAGGGTATTGGCTCCAGGGCCCCTTGGATCCATGGAGGCTCAACTTCCTTACATGAAATGCTGTAGAACTATGCGCACAATTAGTCCTCCGCAGATTCCCAGCCCCAGGTGGAAAATACTGTTTCTGATCTGAGGTTGGTGAAATCCATATATGCAAATCCTGCTGATACTGGAGGGCGGGCTATCCTTTTGGGAAGATATTTTTCAAAACAACTACTTAGCCACAATGCAACACCAGAAATAACAGACAACTAATAAAAGTGCCTTTGCATTTCACAGTCAGATTTCAGTCTGCCATCTGGGTGGGGAGTCAATAGAGCTGAAGATGCGAGTGCAAAGCCAATGCTGGGATTGAATCTTGCCTTTGTTACTAACTACATGACTTAGAAAAATTATACAGTGTCTCTGAATTTCTGTTTTCTTATCGGTAGAATAGGAAGCATCTCCGTATCTAACTTACAAAGTTTTACTAAGATTAAATGAGTTGATACACATAAAGCATTTAAACTGGAATCTGACATGCACTTAATGACTAGTTTGAATTACTGCTTTGAATAAAATGCTATTTGAATCACTTCATCACACGCAGTGAGAACTTCCTGGAGCAGGGAACTTGACATTACAATTTTGTGCGTAGTAACTGCCATCACCTATGAACAGGTATAAATTAGGCTGTACCCTCTTCATATTTTCTCTCTGCTTCAACAACAGATGACCCACTATCTATGTTTCACAGATAAATTCTGTTGCTTGCCCAAGGGCCCATGCGTAGGAACTGGAGGAATATAGATTTCAACACTGAAGGCCATGTTCTTTGTGGTTGTTATTAAAAGTGTAGGAACCGGAAAGGGAAGGCAATAAAAGGTCATCTAAGACCTGCATGCTTTTGGACTGCTGAAATAATTGGAGATTTAATTGAAAGAAGAGAAAATCAACCAATTAGAGCTTCTTAACAGGTCGATCCAGTGGGTCGTAGTTTGTGGGGGACTCAGGATTTAATGTGAGCTCCAGACTGGAGTCCCGTCTTTTCTCACTGACCCTGGTCTGCCTTCCAGCTCCTCTTCAGGATGCTGAGGTCCCTGCCTCAGTTAGGAAATGAGAAATGCACGCCGTGCCAAACTGCTTCCTTTTTGTCACTACTGTGTCATTTACCCGAATCCTGCTTTGATAAGTTATGTCTTCTTCTTGTCAAATTTCTTTCTAAGTAATACATCAGAGAAGTGTGTAATCCAAGGAGGTCTTTGACTGGGTTTAACTTCATTGGGCTAAATTGATTATTTCACGTAGGCTTACCAAATTATTTGTTAGAGTGTGTTTTTTTAATGGTCACTTTCTAACTTCTTTGTGTTTTTCACTGGTGATCATCGTGCCCTATCCAATTTCACTGTGATTTACCTCCTCACCTTCTTCCGTCCCTTGTCTGATTACTGAGGGTCTGGTCACTGGATCTGGTCTGCCTCTGCGGCGCCTGTTGCCACCTGTGGGTAATCGAGGAATCCGGACAACCTGGGCCTTGTTCTTTAGGTGGCTTTGCTGTCTGTCAAGTCAGAAACCACCGAGGTCATGGTGTTGCTGCCTGTGTGCCTGAGATTTGTCAGTCAGCCTTCTGGTCCCGCAGATGACAGCTGAATGTATGTTGGGCCACCGGAGGACCATGTCGTGGGGAGGAGAAGAGACCCAGGGGAGGGGAGCACAGGATTTCAGAAAAGCCCTTCTCATTTCAACTGCACAAAACAGCCTCTTCCCAAAGGCATCTTACTTGGGCCTGGGCCTTCTGCAGCTGGCAGGGGTGGTGCTATCTCTATCTCAAAACACGGGTTCTGGTTCCTGGGTTAAGGGGCTTGCCTGCAGTTGCATAGTCAGAGAAAGCCCAGGTGTTTCAAGTGGTCGGTCCCTTATTCCTGTGTGACCTCTGCTTTACCGATGGCAGGGGGTGGGCGGAAGTCAATTTGAGCAAAAAAGGCACCCCAGGTCAAAACTTGTTCAGTTTAGAACAAAAGTTTCATCCCAACACTAAAACGAAACAAAAACCAAAACCAGGTTCTCGCTCTAAGGAATTACAAACATAAATGTTAACCAGCATTCATGGGCCTTTGTTTCCAAAATTTGGAACACTTGCCCTCATTTCCCCACGGAGCTCCCTACTCCCATTTTCAACTGACTATCAGATATCTCCACCGGCTCATCCAGGAGGTATTTTAAACGTAAATAAGTTAAAACCCGATATTGTGATGCCCATTTCTGTCCTTCAAAACATTTTATTGCCCCTTGATGCCCATCTCGGTAAAACACATCACCATCAATTCAGTTACCCAGATCCCTGAACTATAAATCTTTCTTGGTTCATTTTCCCAGAATTCACATCAAATCCCTCACATCCTGTAATTTCTCTGTTGAAAAGCTATCCTGAATCGGAGCACCTGTCTCCGCTGCCACTACTGTCGTTCAGTTCTAAGCCGCCATTGCTCTTACCTGGGCCACTTAGGGCAAGTTTGGAATGTCCCTATGGGTCCTCCTGCCCTTGCATAGTCCCTTCCTGCCAGAAGAGCCAGGGCAACCTTTTAAAAATATAAATGTGATGACTTCACGTCCCTAACTAAAATCGTCCATCGGCTTCCACTTCCCTTAGAACAAAGGCGAGGTGACCTTTCCACACTGTACAGGGTCTTGAGCACACCGTTCTCTCTCACCCTGTGCCGCCTGCTAGCTCCCTGCGCATCCGCTGCTGCCGGTTCCCTGTGCTGCTCAAGCAGGGCCACGCCTGCCCGTCTCTGCCGTCCTTCCCTCCCTCCACCCCCAAGCTAGCTCTGGGTATGTTTGGGTCACAGCTCAAAGTTCCCTCACCAGAGAAGCTTCCCTGATCCGTGGTCCCCCCAAATTCTTGATTTAACCACCCTGTTTAAATGATTATTTTTAAAATGTTATGGTTGTTGTATTACATGCATCCCCTTTTTGCTCCCCTCTGTCCCCCTCCCCACCCACCCATTCCCCCCAAAGTCAATCCCACCTGTTGTCCATGTCCACGGTTCCTTTATACTAGGTTCTTGTCTAAGCTGCTCCCCTTCCTTGCCTCTTCCTCCCCCCTCCCAAATTATTTTTTTAAAAAACTTCATGCCCCACTAGATTATAAGCTCCATAAAATAGGGAACTTGTGTCGTTGTCCACTGCTATAGAACTGTCACCTAGAATCAGGTTGGGCAAATTTAGGCAGTTGATAAATATTCAAGAACTGCATCCACGCGTAGATGCCTTGGCTTTGTTCCTCTCCTATTTCTTCATAACATAAATGTGTATCTGTAGGTATACTTCGGAAATGTTTTATACTTATGGCTAATACAGTTGCCTGTAAAAAGCTATGTATTTTACGTTTCTCAAGGGAGTCAATACTTGAACCACCGATATTCTGTTGTAAGTTTTATTGGGAAGAACAGAACCCTGCAGGCCTGCAGGTTCTTCTAGAGAGAACTGACAGGAAGGGTCAGGCAGAGGCTGAGCTGAGCAAACGAGGTCTGGTGCAGGGCTACATGGCTGAAGGCTGCTTCCCGGTGCAGAATTTTACATCCAAAATTCTTCACCAAGTGGCTTTACGAGGTCTGATTAGAACGGCACTGGGGGTTTTGTGATGGAGATGCTCTGAGAACATACCTACACAGGCATAAGTAGCTCAGTAGATAACTGCAACAGTAGCTGTGAACTGGGGTCCAGAGATTTGAGGCCACATTTCAGCCCGCAGCCGGTAGCTCACAGGGAGGGCAGTCCAAGGGCAGTGCTGGAGAGCGTGGTCTGTGCTGCCGTCCTGCGTCCTGCGAGCGTTTGCATCCGGTTCCGCTCCTGGGCGCCCGTGCGATTCCAAACGATTGACCCTACAGGCTGGTCTTGTGGATTGAGCGAGGTAGTGTGCTGGTGGCACTGAGAATGGGGCATACGTGGCCTCTTAGTGCTATTATTCCACGTCTTACCTTGGGTTAATCCCTTATCCTCTCAAACTTTGACTCCTTATCTGTAAGTTGTGGAGGGTCATTGCTATTTCATAGGGTGTTCAATATATAAGAAAGGGAGAAGTACTTTATTAATGCGTTGTTAGGAATTTAATACATCCTTTTTTTGCATATTTAGTTGGATCTTCCCAAGCAGAGGGAATTACTATAATTATTGTTGCCTTTTCCAGATGAGGACACCGCGACGCCATCACAGATTTGAGGTCACCCAGTCAGGACTATAGTCTGTGACCCTGATCCCGTGGGTGTTACTATACAGAGCGAGGAGGAACTGCCATGGAGACCTTCAGAGAGAAGGTGTCTTGTAGTCCGGTCTTAACTTAGTCTTCCACATGATCTGAAAGAGCTGAGAAGGTGGTTCTTCTTTAATTGAACTTGGGTCCCCTTTGTTCTGAAACTTCCTGTATAGCAAAGACACTGAGGCCTCTTTCCATTTACCCAGCGGGCGCTCTGCTGAGCTTAGGTTTGAGTCTCTCTCCTTGGTGGTCCCACATATTCTGAGACATGCTCTTTGTTCCCCTCAGACGCAGGTGTTAGAGGACCACTCTAACACTTGCAAGTTATCTGATGGATGCTGTTTGCACAGTGTTAAACTTGTGGCTTGCGCTCCGAGTCTTAGATCCTTTGTGCCCTCCAGCTAGCCCACACTTGTTTTCTCACCTACACGCACTCGTCTTCCCCCTCTTGTCTCACATCTCCTGAATCACTAGTCATTTCTAGTTTCACCTTATCTGTACCCAGCTCGTTTCATTTCCTGTGAGTCAGCCATCTCATGATGGAAGAAATGACACCCCTGAAGCCCTGTATTGAACATGAATGTTGAGGTCTTTCTCTTTCCTCCAGGAAAGTCACACATAAGACTAACTCGAGACTCCAGAGAAAGAGGAGTTATCTTTTTCAAGCCCTCCAAAACTTGCCCTTCCTCCTACAATGTTCTAGATGGAGACAAAAATGAGAAGCTCTTTATCTTCTCAGAACCATTTATTACCCCCATTCTTTTCTCTCCCCTTATTTTCTACTCTATTTAGGGCTTTGATTTAACATTTTTCAATTGACTTGTAAAATACTGGTCTTAGCGGGACAGCAATGTCATAAAAAGCAACTGATAATTCCACATATAATCACTAAGCCTAATACATTTATAGGAAAAATATTGAAATTCTAAAAATTACCTTAATTTAAAACCATCTTCCAAAATTTAAGCTTTTATGTGATAGATAGGTAAGTGGCTAGATAGATAGTAATTCTTCTAAAAACATTTTGATGTGGGAAAGCATGCCTAAAAACTGCTCCAGTCAGGACTGGGTGAAACCCAGATCATGAATCAGTGTGTTATGCATGAAATCATCCAGATTGAGTAACTGCTTTCTGGGTTGCTTACTATTAATACCTCCTGTCCAGACAAATGGATCTCAGATTCCCTCAATAGAGTATCAACCCCTGAAGGCAACATTCCAGGCTCTTGTTTCCTTTATTCTTTCGCAAACGCCCAGATACTTCCAAGACATCATCTTGTATCCTCAGTTGGAGTGCAATGAATCTGAACATGTGTCTCATAGCCATCCACCTTTGGCGACTCAGTTCCTGACTGTTCTGCTGCCCCATTAGTTAATGATCGCCACCAGCCACACTGGTCTCATCTTTCAGTTTGGAAGTAACTCAGGGAAGCAGCCTCTTCCCACTAATTCACGCGCACTGTCGGGTCCACCAATGGGCTCTCTTCTTGTCCGGACAGGAACAACCATTGCTTCTTGTGTCAGACTGGTAGCTCTGGAAAAATGTCATCCTGGCTTCTGAGTGGGTATCGTGTCTTCCTTTGCCTTCTGCAATCCAAATTCTGATACTACAGATTTCCGTTTATTGCCTCTCAAGAGATTTCTTTTAGTATTCAGAGGGACCAGCTTTCATTCTAGCAATAATGCTTCATTCTTTCTTAAGCAGCGCATATGTTCCTACTGAAAAGAGCAGCAGAAAGCTGTGAGCACTTGTTTCTGAAGTGGAGCGTGCTCTGGAACACGCATGCAGCCAGCCAAGTGCGTGTGCCGCGTCAGGCAGTGACACCAGCCCGACCGGTTTGGGTTTTACCGCATTTCGTGTGGGATATCCAAACCGGAAGAGAAATAAGCAGTCTTGTTTCTCATTCAGTGGCTTGAAGATGGAATCGCAGCCACTTAGGGGATATTCATGAAAATAAGACAAAATAGAATTATCTCAGGCTTGACATGAGAGAAGCTGAGGGAGCCAGGACAAGCCGGATGGAGGATAGTGATTTAGACCAAATTTGTTCTTTCCATATGCAGATATGCTGTCTTCTCTACAGCTGGCCTCTTCATTGCTCCTGAACAGGAAAAATCCTACAGCATGTCCATCAAGCACTGTTGTTCCAGGCAGAGGTCCCCTTGCTCTCTCTCTAGATTCTTCCCTGATGCCTGCATTGACCAATGATGCTAAGTGGGTAGCTTATTTTTGGCACGTAAAGTGTTCCCAACTGAAGAAGCAAATGGCATCTTCTTAGTCACTTTTTACAAAAGGTCAACATGTGTTTATTTGACACACAGATACATATAAAATATGGTGGTATATATTTTTTATGGTTCTGTTTTAGAGGGAAAAGTAACACATTTTATGTCAAGACCCATTTCCCTTTTTCTGAATCTATCTTCTTACATCAAAGAGATCAGTTTAATTTATAAGTGAATCCATTGAAACTAAATTTAGGAGCAGTGATGCTCAAATCTCAGTGTAGCAAGAATTCTAGAGCAGCAGCATTTCTCTAATAAAATCCCTTCAATTCCCTATTGCAAATCATTCCCTATATTCCTCAATAACTCTGTCATCTGCTTTCTCCCTATGGCGTAGTCTCATCTTTTTCTCAAAGTTTTATGTGCATTCTATTATCAGTGTTGAGAGTCTTAACACTTTTGTTGCAAAGTAAAATCACCATTGAACATTCAGAGGACCAGATGGAATATTTTGTCAATAACATCGTTGTTACTTTGTCAACGACAATAATGTTATTGATAAAATATTAACTCAGGATGCCCAATGCTGAGCTATAAATAGTCTTCATCTTTGAGCTATATGTTGTGACCTATACATTGACTGACTGATGAGTTAAAGATATGGATATGGAAGGAGGGGGCAGTGACAGGCGCACTGACGTTCTGGACAAGAGCTAACACAAGGGAAGCATAAGCCTGACGCTACCTGGGGCGTAGACAGTGTGCAGTAAATTGTGCTTCCTGCCTCCACCCCCCATATGCTTTGCAGGCTTCATGTGTAACTTGAAATTTGTATGATATTAATATTTTATGGTGATAGTAGAGTAGCAAAAAGTCAAACATTATTTACTTTAGAATTCTTTTATTATTATGACTTTGTTTATATAGTCTGTGTGTGTGTGTGTGTGCGCGTGTGTGTATGTGTGTGTGTGTGATTGTGTGTGTATCTCTATGTGTATGTGATTCTTTGGGTTGATTTCTCATGTTTGAACTTTAAATACTGAATTACTTTTTACCCCCTGACATTCTGGAAACCCAAAATTAATGTTGTTTGTTCAAGTTACTTGAGTATATCTATATGCCTTCCAAAACCCTAGTTTTGATTTTGAAATATTAATGTTTTGAACTCAGTGCCTTAAAAAAAAACAAAAGAATAAAATCATCCCAAATTTTAAAATCATTTTTCCGCATTATTTTTGATATGTTTTCCTTTTTCCTAAACATATTGCTTATGTTGGCATCCATACATGGCTCACATGTTATTTAGGGAAGCGTATCATAATTAAAAATTTCCACACAACAGTTAAGGGGGAAAATAACACATTTTAAAAATTTCTATGAAGACTTAAGAAATGGTTATTTAACTGAAGGGAGAAGCTATGGTTTGTTAGGAAAGATGTATCCCTGATCTCCACAGCCTCAAGTCTTATGAATATGCAAGTGATGACTTCGACAACCTCACCTTTCAGACTGATGAGAGAAACACAAGTTAGAGAGGATGTTTGAGATAGCAGAGAACATGAAAGAGTAATACTGAATCAGAAAAATTATAGAAAATAGGCTTATCAGTTGAGGATAAGCTAAAATGAACATGGAGGGCAAGATGTGACACTCAGCTCAATCAATGAGCACAATGAGCGACTCCCAAAGATTCTCCAGAGAATTCAAAATGAAATGGAGGGATATATATATAAATGTCTATAAATCCACTCAGTGTGATATACAGCCACATTTTTCTATGAAATAGCCTGAAGAAAATACTCAAGAGTGAATAGTCTTTCTAACTATTTGTGAAATTCTCATTGTGTGGATGTCCCTGTGAGGCAGCGATGAAGTATCAGTCATTAATTATACACAGCTGAATCCTACTGAATGCTGTGCCCTGGGACAGTATAGTCTTGTCTTTGGATCCACTCAGGGGACCTGAACTATAGAGGTAGAGATCCTCTATAGTTCACAAGATCTCAGTCTTCAACTTCTTAAGAAAAGCAAAAAGCAAAAAGAAAAAAAGGGCAGAAAGGAAGAAGGCATTTTAAAAAAGGAAAGCATTTTATAATGGCAAAGTAAGTAGAGAGGGAACCTATTAGGCTTTTTAGGTGCTACATATATCTTGTAATGTGTGATGTAACTGGTTTAATCTAGATATAATCACTGGTATAGAATGGTAACTGGAAAACCATGTAATGAAGTCCAGTAATTTATTGGATTGGAAACATAATCCAGTTGACATGTCTATTGATCAGTGGTGTCTACTTTTCTGAAGTACAAGGAATAGGATATATAGATGACATTTTTTAGAAACCTGATCCTATATGAAGAATTTGAAAGGTAAATGAAAAATGGTTTTCTAGGTTAGAAGAGCCTTGCCCACACCACAGTGTTAGGGAAGTGGCTAATTTAGTGGTAGTAAGGTAAGACTGGTGTAGCTGAGGAAGCTGGAAGCTGGGGGGGGGGGGGGTCCCTAAAGTGCTGTTTGAATAAGGCTACTTCCTATTCAAACTGTCCCCTGCTCTCTGTGCCTTGGCCCTATCTGCCCAGAGGGAGTCTTCCATGTTCCTTATGAGTATCCTCTAAAGGGAGTACAAGGTATGCTTTCATCAGGGGATATTGGGGTCTACTTGTGACATCTCCTTTTAATTATAAGAAAAAGATGCTTTATTAGAAGTAACAGTCTTTGGGGGGATGGAAGGGGGCAGTATACAGAGCAGAAGGGCAAGTCTCCTTGACCCCTTGAGACACTGCAGTCATTAAGATAATTAATGCCTCTCTATGTGCGTTTATCCTCAGAGGAACGGAACTACTTCCAAGCTAAACCCCTTCTGAAAGGGCAGGTTGACCATTTACATGCCAAGTATCTGAGAGCAGACTGAAAAGAAAGCCTTCTCCCACGTTAGGTGTCTCATTTGGTGAAATGAACCAGTGTGAGAGTGCCTATCTGATGGCACAGAAGTTGATATGTATGAGTGACACCTATGATTCCTGAATTTAACAGGTAATCCAAGAAAGGGTGTTTCTGTTGCTTTTACTTGTTGATATGAAAACAAAAAGGTACAACAAAGTCACATATAGAGTGTAATGAAATGCTTTTATTGAAAAAGAATAAGGTTACACAAAATCAGGGCCAACCTGGAATCTCTTGATCACATAATTGTTATAAAAAATTGAATAGATAAATCCATTTTTGGGTCAATGTACGACTATGTTCATATTTATGTTAATAATTTAAAGAGCCTAGCCTATGCCTTCATTATACATACTTTACTTCATAGGATATTTATAATAAATCAATGAAATTTGTTCTTTAACTTCATGTTACAGATAAGAAAATAGAGGCTCAAATAGCTAAGAGTCATTTATCCAAAAGTATTTATAGCTCCTCAGTCTAGATCCAGGTTTCAAATACAATTTTATTTCAAATAAAAAAAAAAAATCCTTTATCCTCTCTATGCTATACTGTGTGGTTTTCCATCTAAGCCTAACTTTTCCTTGGCTAATTGAAGAACAGCATTGTAGAGATGTGCAGATTCTTGTTCAAGTGTTTCACCCTCATCTCCTCTGCTGTGGCCACTGCTTTGTTCTGGAGGAAAAACGATGAACTTTATTAGATGTCACTATCACTAAATGGCAAGAAGACAGATGAAATGGAGTGAGGCAAGAAAAATGACCTGACTTCACAGAAGGAAGAGCTCTTAAAGGGGAAGGACCACCACTTGGAGGCAACAGGAGCCTCTCACTGCCCTGATGGGTCACACCAGGGCTGCTGTGAAAGCCTAAGGCCAGACACCTTCCCCTGTTTGTGCACTTGACACCAGGGGTGGGCGGGCTTGGAACTGCCCAGGTTTGGCCAGTGCTGCCATGTTCAAAAGCACCTACGTTGCTCCACTTGAAAACAATTATAGCTGGGACTGAGCTCTCCGACAGAGGAGTTGAGAGACTTCCCGCCCAAGATGACTAGAATGAGAGAATGGCCCGATGAATTCAGCGGACTTGGCATGATTTAGACAGGATGGCTGGATGAAACAGAACCTGCTATTTTATAAGAACAGAGTTTTTACGTAGACAGAGTATTAACCTCATCAGAACCAGAAAGACCTTGTCCTTGAACTTCCTGGCTCCCAGCTACTCGAAAGACCGCAGGGCGGAAGATGGCTAGCACTCTGTTTCCAGGAATCCAAGTAGGAGCTTTGCATTTTGCAAAAGTTGGCATCTTCTGGTTCTCTGACCCAGTGTAGCCACAGAGGTGTTTTGTGTGCTTCCTACAGCCTACACGCGGGCTGGGTTTCCTGCTTTGGATGACAGAGTCTCCCGTCAAATCAGTGGGCTTTCCTTTTTTCAGGACATGAACTTGAATAGAGGTCGTCTCTTCTGATGTAGCCTAGGCTTTCTGGTTGGCTCCACGCATAGCCCCTCCACAAGGTATTGCAGCTCCGTTTGTTTTTACCGTTGCACTTCTGCTGAAGGCTCCCTCCTGGCTCCTGTGCGTGTCTGAGCTACAGACGCCTACAGGCATCTCACTTCAACCACTCACAGTAGGAAGTTGACCTTCACGTTGCTGGTAATTATAGCAAAGTTAACAGGAAAATAGTCTCTTGTAGCTCCTTTCATTTTCCTAAAGACATATTTCAAATGATAATGTTTTGAAAAAATTTCTCATTACTTTTATGGTGTTATTTTTTCCCTTTTCAGTAGAAAACAGTTCGTCAATTCAGTGGACACAAGCACATTTGACTCCCAACCTATCAACATTTTGTGCATTTCAACCCTTCTGGGCTCTGTGAACACCTTTCAGTAGCTCAGTCCAAAACAAAGCCAGTAAAAACACAGAAATAAAAGTAAAAATCTTATGATGAGCACATAGTTGCAGAAGGGCATTTATTTGTCACTACCCATTTGATTTAAGAATTTTTCAAAAAACAAAACCAAACAAAATAGCAGAGGTAGGACCCACAGAGGTATTTTTGTGGGTCCTTTCTAGAGCAGAGTTTTGCTTGGGCAATAGGCAATGGTAAATAGGGCTGGCAGACTTGAGAGAATAGTTTTTTTATTTCTGAAAACAGATTTTCAGGGCTTCTTATTGGCTGCTGAGTAGTTCTTATGTAGACTTTATCTGACTGAATGAGTAATCTCTCCATGAAGCAATGCGATCACTCATCATTTATCAACTTTCCAGTGGGACAGTTTCAGTATGTATAGACCCATGGTGTATATGGATTTCACTTGATGAAATGCCATGACTCATGTATTGGGTTTGGTATTTACTAAGAAATATTGGACCTGGTGACATATTTTAAGGAGCTGTCTGAATAGGACTGAGTCAATAACAGTTCTTTTGCAGAATAGCCCAACACTAAATACTGGTAAATGTTGATATTAATATTGATAAACATTAGTATAATGATATCAGTAGACTTTCTTTTGCAGAGAAAAGGAAGGCCACTCATATAAGAAGGGCATGATTTCTTCCTCACCTCCCTCCTGAGAAATAGGTAGACAGATGAGGAAAGTGAGTATCCAAGAGTTTGGGATTTAATGCCACATAACTAAGAAACAGGGAATCTGGGACAGAGCTGGGCTGTTAAGAGGAAAAGAAGTGTGTGACTTGAGTTGTTGTTTTCTGTGCCTGTTTTTAGTTATACAATATCAAGAAACACAAAACAAAGTGCCATTATATTACTTTTACTTCATCAGTTTCGGGGGATCTGCAAATTGGTTTGGGCAGAACATTTCAGTTGAGAGGAGCCTTTCTGTTTTCATTAGAGGGAGTCTGAGAGTTTCTCTGACAAAATGGAGAACAGCTGCTCACTTCTGGGAACTAACCACAACCCACCGGCAAGCCTGATAAGACATCAGAAAAGGAGTAACTTATTCTGAGCAGAAGTGCATTAAGGTAGCGGATGAGGCTGTAAGCAAAACGTCGGCAAGATGCCTGTGTTTGAAACAAACAGACTCCCGCTTTAAAATCCAAGAACAGACACATGTCAGTCCGAGTACATGGAGAAACAGCGGCATGCTGTGGGCAGAAAACCAAGAGAGTGATGGAATTAAAAAGCATTCATAAGGCAAATAGAGGAAATGATCAAAATAACCACCAGAGAACAGTCAAGTCAAAATCTAAGTTTTTCCCCCTTCCGGTGATATGTTGACATTGTTGAAACCTCACATCTGTGCTTTGTAAAACTGTTGATCTCTTGGGTTGAGCAGTAAAGAGTCCTGGTAATGGGTCTTCCAAAGAGCAGTGCCACTGTTCACAAGGCCTTCCGGTCGCCAGGGAGAGTAAAGAAGCAACGGTAGGTGATGTGAGCCAACCACCGGAGAGCTGGTAATGGAAATGTGAGCACCAGTAGGAGTGGCACTCCTAAGCCGTTTGCTCTGAATCTGTCAAACTGACATAATTCAAAGCACCATTTTGAGGAATAAAGAGATAAATACCCCCAGGCTTCAAAAACAGTGGGGGTTAAGTAAACTGGAGCTATTATTTTTTCCACATGCTTCCCTTAGCTAGCGCATGTGGTTTAAATAAGGGAAAATGATGAGAAAATACCACAGAGGAGTAAAGTCTGGCAAGAAGGCTTAGCTGGTATAGCTGGAAGGAACCTGTTTTATTCCAAATCCATCCCACTCTGCTCCTACAAAATGAGATGCTCTGGAAGCGATTCCAAGGTGATAATGGCCTTTGCATTTGCGTTTCACAGTTAAGCCTTCCGTTCCTCTGTCCCAGTAGCTGAAATACCCGCCTGTCCTCACTCCGCACTGGTCAGAAGCACGGGGCAGGGTAGGCCTGCTTTGGAGCCTAGTGCACGGTCCCCACGGACGCAGGACCAGGGTGAGCTAGCTCTCAGTTTCCCCATCAGGGCCGCAGCCAGCCGGCATCAAGCCCTCATGGAGCCGAACTTGAACCCCCTGCGGTGAGGGAGCTTTGCATCCTACTTAAAGATGCAACTGTGGGTGGTCAAACTCCTATTCCCCGGCCAAAGGAGAAAACACAGTGGGAGGGCACGTTGGCTTTGCTGCCAAGGAATTTTTGTTTTTAGGTTTTCTTGGTCAAATTGTGAGAGTGATATGTTGGGTGGGGGAGAAAATATTCAAGTAAATATGGTAAGGTGATGGCAGTCTGTAATCCGAGCCTGGTGTCTCAAGGGAAAGTTCTTACGCTGATGGCCCCAGGGCAAGAATTTAACCCGCCTTTATTCCTCGTTTCTCCCTTCCAGACTTGGCTGGAATCCCAGACTGAGGGCGGGGTTTTTTTTTTTTTTTTTTAACCCCTCTGCCTCCTCTGTCTCCCTCTGTGGCATGTGTGCTGCTGTGACAGGCTGGCCTGTGCCCATCCCAGTTTCTGTCCCCGTGCATGACTCACTGTAGGAGCTGGCTGGCTCTGGGGAATAGCTAGGTAAGGAGCAAGTGTGCATTCCAGCCTTTGAACTGATCCAGCCTGGGTCATTAGGCGACAGCTGGGTTTCCTGGCCATGGCCTGACTCAGTTTACTTAGCCTGGTAGTGTGACTTAAAGCCCAGGGTTTCAGGACGGTTGAGTCACCCAAGTCCTGGAGCTGTGTGTGTGCACAGTCCCACGTCAGAGCTCGGATCCCAGGGCAGCGGAGACTTGCAAGAGCTGCAGATGTGGTCACTGGAAACAAACTCTCAATTCAGCCCCCTGGCACGTGACTTCCTATTTCTGTAAGGTACTTCCAAGGGACTTCCTCTGTAAAATCAGCCTGAGCCTCCCGAGAGTTCATTCAGCACTGCGGTGAAGTTTGACTTCCAACTCCGGACGGAAGGTTTTCCTGAGATACCGTGTCAGTTTCTTTTCTTTCTCTTTCTTCCGCTGCTGCCAGCTTGCAAGGGTCTGGTGGCTCCTGTCCGTGACCGGAAGCTGAACACGCTGGTGCAGATCTCCGTAGTCCACCCCACGGAGCAGGGGCTGACAAGATACGCCAGCACAGAGATTGTGGAGGTGAGCGTGCTGTGTGCATGGCATTCCTCTCTCTCCCTCCTCCTCCTCCCTCCTTTCTCTCTCGTCTTTCTGGGTTTGAGCAAGAACTGAAATAGGTTAGTCCGTGGCCGGTAGCTATGCTATGTTACTGCTGTCATTTGAGAGAGCAAACCTGCGGTTATTAACCGTGCATTGGTAACTTCCCAGAATAAACAAACCAGAACAAACAACTTGCCATTTTCATAAAAGACCTTATTTTTATTTAGTACATAGAAAGAAAAACTCCCACTTTGAATTCTCCAATAGAGTGGCAAATGGAGAAAAAAATGGATATACACATTTTAAATTACATGGAAGAAGTCATTTAAGGGGGGAGGGGCAGAGCGAAAATCGTAAGTTTTAAATCTGTGAACTTTTTTTTTCTTCCCCTTTTCATTTTTTCCTGTTTTCTTCAGTCTGTCTGTGGAAACTATATTCTCAGCTGTTTCTGTCTGTTTTTTTAAATTAAGGACAATGCTTTTCAAAGAAAGGTGCATGATCATTTTGACAAACATTACCCATTAGATGGGAGGTTTCCTATTTACATTGATTGTTACTATATAACGTTCAACGTGTTGAGAGGAAACTTGTTCTTGTGTTGGATCAGATTCAAAAGAGGAAGCATTTCCCTTTTGATTATTTAGTTCTTATCAGACGTATTTCACCACATTCGTGAATGAGAGAGATCGTATTTAAACGTCTGGGGCTATACAGCAAGTGCCCTCTCAACTCCCTGAGTTTTACCAGCTTTTCTGAGACCTGATAGCCGGGTCGATTTGGAATGAGGATCTCCCTCAGACCGGGCCGGCTCAGTGCTGACCTGTGTCTTCGTGCAGCTGGTGGAATAAATGATTCAGACTGGATTCCTGTCATTTCTCTAATGGGAATGACCCAGCCCCTGCGCGCTGCCCTGGATGGGCCCTGTGGAAACTCTGGGTTCCAAAGCTGGTAAAGTTTGTCATGAGTGCTGTAGTTGAACAAATACAAATATGCTCATTCCTATAAAGGAAGCTTGACTGAAATTGTAACATGCTTCATTTATATGAAAAAAAATTTTTTTTCCAAGTATTATTCCAACGTTACTAGTTTCAAACTGTTGTCACCATTTAACAGGAATTTATTTTGACACTTCACATTTTTCTATTCGAATATATCTAGTGTGTTTGGCTTTTTTATTCACTTTCTGTTCTAAAGTGTCTGACACAATGAAGAATAGAAGTAGTATTTACCAAATAAAAAATAATAAAAAAAAGGAAATGAGTGAATAAATGAATTACTTGGGCTTTCAGAAACTTCCAAAGACAACTGGTTGTGAAACTCGAGCAAACATCTCAATGATATTCAGCAGTGCACACTATGGCAGAAGTCGGTGTATAGTTGTAAGAATGCAAAACAGGGTTTCTTCTTGTATTATTATTTATTACGTTGTATTTTCCATCTGAACAACTGTACACCTACTTCTGTCTCACCCTGTATAGATATTTAAATATAGATATAACATTAAATGTTGGACATCCCCTCTCTAAAAATGAGTTCTGAAACATAGAAGTAGCCTGTGTGCTGTATCCTGAGCTAGCAATTTCATGGCCCCAAATCCATCATAATTAGTTTCTTTCATTAGTTTCCTAATCGGTTTGAGAAAAACACAAGAGCTGAACATCTGAAAACAAATGGGCATTATCAGAGCATGGTTTCCCATGGAATCATTACAGAAAGGGAATAAACGGACAGCATCAGCTTCATTTGATCAGTCAATATCTTAGCTTAAATGCATAAGTTATGGGTTATATCCATTAAATGTATTCTAAATGGACTGACAACTAACCCCAACGTAGGGTTCTGCATATAATAGAAATAAATTGGTTTTCAAGACTGTTAGGAACCCTGACGAAGAAACAGGGCATTTTCAACAGCTCTATCAGGACTTTGGGGCCTAGAGCATCACTTGATAAATCAGGTGTTACTTCATCAAACTACCTCCTAGAAACACAAACAGACCCAAACACACTTTTTGCGTTTTCCTGGGTCACTTCCTGCCACAGACGACAGTTGCCACCTTATTGAATCCAAGTTGTCTCTCTGTGCCGTTACAGGGAACCAGGGACCCGCTGTTTTTGACAGGTGTCACCTTCCCATCTGAGTACCCCATCTATGAAGAGACCAAAATAAAGCTCACAGTCTATGATGTCAAGGATAAGTCTCATGACACTGTAAGTACTTGTACTTCTTTCTTGCTTTGGGAAGAGCAGTCATGTTTTCCAAACTGTTGCATTTTGAAAAATGTGCCAGGCATTCTTCAAAGAGGCTATTTATTCTGTGTTGATGCTTGTCTTAGGTTTGTAGTTTGCTTAGATTAAAAAAAAAAAATTCATTTGGCTTAGTGCCAAAGTGGCAACCGAGGTGTAACAGGCTTCCAGAATAGATTTTTCAGGAAGGCTGGCGTGATCTCTTGGTTTATATTTTTGTCGTGGTTTTCAAGAAGTTGCTGGAGGAGTAATACCATGGTTAGAATGCAAATGAAAGAAATGAGATCTTGGTTCAAACCTGTCTGAATATTGTAATCACTCTAAAACCGTACTGACAAAATGCTCTACTTTCATGACTGATTCTTTTATAAACTGCATACACAGGCATTCCCTCTGTATTTCCTGGCACCAGAGCAAATGCAATGGAAAGCACTAGGCAGAAGCTTTCATTTTCCACTTTCCGCGAAAATCGTGTACACGTCCCAATGGCTTTTGTGTGTGTGTCCTAGATAATTCAGTCTTCCTGCCTGGTCTGACTTCCTCCTGGGTAGACGGTTATGTACCCAGGCAATATCATTAGAGGCCTTCTTTAAAATGTCTGGTGGGAGAGAATGCTATTGGGTAGGCATTGACCAGAAGGGCACTTAAAATGAGCCTTCTCCTTTAAGTCCCTCCCGTTAGCATGGAGTTTAGTCTGCGTTCAAGGCAGAGAGTGTTGGTGGTCAACAGTGAAACAGCATCAGGAGATACTTTGAAGGCAGGTGGGCCGGTGGGTTGCAGGGTCGTTCTAGATGCAGCTCAGGGATGCCGCTGGGCCTGGAGAACTCGCAGCACCTTGGCCAGGGGACACTTCTAGGCATTTCTGTCTTGTTCCCGACACTTCCTTTTCTTTCCATTCTTTACCACAAAATAGGTAACATAAATGGATGGTGGGAGTACTTAACAGAGAAAAAATTCCATATTGAAGGAATTTCAACTCACCTTGGTCCCGGAAAAGTTCATCTGTTTAAAACTGAGGAAGAAACACCCAATTACACACACAGCATGTGTGTGAAATATCGATGGACATAGTTATATGGTCTGGTACATCTATCATGAGGGCTGACTGTCTGGTTCCTTTTATATTTACTAGCTTCGTGATCCTGGAGACTTAATTCTCAGTATCTCTGTTTCTTTACTTACAATATTTACCTTGTGGGGTTGTGGTGACTGTTAAATACGTTAATATAGGTCAAATACTTAAAAGATGGTTACAGATTAGTAAGTGTAAGTTGCTTCTTTCCTTGTTACAGCTGCTGTCCCACAGCGCCTCACATGCAGTAAAAATCAGATAAGAGACTATTAACAGAACTATTTTCTTTATTTACTTTGTATTTTTCTTAAGTGACACTATAGTCTCTCTGACTTTCTTGAGGAAGAAGAGAAAGACAAAATATTTTGGGACACAAAATTAGGGTTAAAATTGGCAACTATAAAAAAATGTTGCTTGGGAATTTTTTTGTTTTGTTTTGTTTTGTTTTTGTTTTTCTTTCCATTTCCTTGAATTTCGAGGCCACCCATGGAAAAGGAGAGGACTGATCTGGACCAGCTTTGACAAACTACGCGCAAGGCCATGTGCACGTTGGTGGCTGCCCGTGAGAAGAGAGAGAGATGAAGAGAATGGAGAAAAATCATCAAGTTGGGAAGGAGAGGGAGATGGTTCAAATGGGAGGCGTGATGTAACTGCAGGGAGTAATAAGCAGAGAAACACTCAGGAAGGCAGGGAAAGCAAAGCAGTAACTGGGGTTTTATGTTCTTCCAAGCACACGACCAAATTCAATCTTCCATACAGCAGCCAGCCATAGATGGGACAGAGAATATGAAAGGGACAGAGTTATGGAAGCACTCTGCTACAGGAGAGAAAATGTTGCCCCTAGACTCCGGGGCTTGATAAATCTTCAGAAACACAAGACGTGAAACTCCCGTGGTGTTTCTATCCCCTTCAACCTTTCCCATTTACAATGTGTGTGTGTTTTTAATGCTTGAGGGGTGATTAGCCTAGTCATTAATTATGTTTTTGTTGGCTTCTATTTCTGGAAGCTAATTATTCAGGGTCTTTTAGAGACTTTCTTCCTTGATCAGAGGTGTTATCACACAAAAGAATTGGATGAACTGGATCACCTGCTGTGAAATAGGACTTGTGAAATTGGAACATGCTTGAGAAATGCAACCAACTTACATTAACCAAGTGCTGTTAATTAAGGCACAACCTCTTCTTTAAAATAACTCACAGTTAGCTCTGGTGACAGAAGTGTAAATAGGAACACAGTGTGTTAATATGCTAATAGTCCCTATGGGTGTGGACTTTTCATCCTACCACCTTTCCTCTCATTTCTGAAGTTGGTCTTTGGGATGGAGGGAGGTGGGGTAGGGGGAGGCAGGAAGAGGGTTTAAAGTACAGTTTATAGGTTTATAATTATCAACACTTAATAACCTAAGTATTTTAAGATCATAATACTTTTCAGTCTTGAGAAATGAGATTATATATATATATATATTTATGTGTTTCAGAATCTTAATGAATTGTATGCATGTGAGTAGCTTTTACTACATGATCCTAGTAACCATCGATCATATTAGGCCGACCCAGGACAACAAGGTCTTATATAATGATTGAATTCTAGTTCGTTGAGTCAGGTGACTAAGTTGCATGTCTTTTCCTACTGAGTTCATGTTTACTCGGAGTTAACCAGTCAAATAAATTGTTACTTTGCCATTTCATATTCATTTACGTATGTTTAAAAGAGAAATGATAAACTGTCATTTGTACCTTTGATACAGCCATTATCTAACAGTCGTTCTTGTAGTCCTGTAAACAGCTGGACCTAAGATTGATTATGTTACTAAGGTTAGCAGAAGGGCAATTAATCATCGTAACAAATGAGAAGAGTCTAACTGTTGATTTGGAAGGTCTCCGGCTTCCCGTTACTAGACCTTTCGTCCTTCCCATTCATTGCCGTATAGAGAAGTGGGGGTTGGGGGTGATAGGGTCATTATGAGAATCAGAGTGGCTTTTTTATTATTTTCCTCACCATGAGGCAATAATCTGTTTTCAAAAAGTGGGCTGCTCTACCATTCAGCTGTTTGGTGGGGACTTTATAACTTGAAATTTGAGCCCAATTTTAGGATATGAGAGCCTAAGTTCTAACAGTGAAGCTGATGTGTCCTGGACATATGTTGGTGGTATACTCTATTTTAACACTCCTGGAACTCAAACACCATAGACAGAAGGGTTTTTTAGCACATCATTTACAGTGTTCAGTCTCAGGGAATCAAGCTGGGTCTTTCATAGGCTGCAGAAAAGAAACTCAGAGGAAGGAGAACTGTATGGAGGAAAAGAACACCACTGTCACAGTTTGTCTCTCTTTTCCCTGCTTTCCATGCAAGATAGTGAACAAGACTTACAACGTCCAGCATAAGACAGTCATCAGTTTGCAAAACATGCTTCGATAATAGAATTGTTTTTTTTTTCCCCATGGTAGAAATTTGAATTTCTTAATGTATTTTTTCCCAGTGCCCATTAATCCATTTCTTTCGCTCTTCGGGTAAATATATCCTCAACTTTTAGACGTTGAGCTATAGGTCAGATTCCCATGAGAAATGATAAGCTGAATCTTTTGCAAGTGAAGATACATGTTCTAAGACATGTTTTACTACCATTTACTAGCAATACCGCATGTGTGCCTTTCAGGAACCATGACCTCATCAAGATTGGGTGTGAATTTATTGCATTGTCTGTGATATGCCCAAGGCAGTTTAGGTCTAGAACAATTTCCTTTTATGGCTTTTTATGAAAAGCAAAATCATTCACGTTTAGTACACTTAGACTTGGCTTAATTTTCTAATTGATTTCTTACAAGTTGAAGTCAGCTGAGATACAGTGTCTATGAGCTGGCCTTCTTCTCCGCCTAGAAAATAAGATACAATGGGTAAGAAAAGAGAGGCTGAGATTACTGATCACTAAGTATATACACAGCCCTGTGTTTAATAGGTGCTGTATAGCTTCTTCAATTTCCATTAAAGTTCTTTGAGGGAAGTATTGTTATGTCCATTTTAAAGGTGAAGAAATTGGGTTTCTGAAAACTCAAGTAGGCCAAGTCAAAAGTCCTATAGTTTTTCCAAGCTATACATGTATTCTGTGTAGGATTTCCCTCATTTTCAGATGCTATTTTTACTTCAGTGATACTTTAAAAGCATTCTTAATTCGTAGATTAAAAACTGATTATTTGAGAAAAAAGGTCAGTGTTCAAAAACAGAAAAAACTCATGTCCAAAAATTTAAAGTACTTTAATTAAGCATGTGACTAATTGCTAAATAAATTTTATAATGAAGTGGCCAATGACTGTTCATGAAAAAAAGTAGCTGCCATCACCTGTGATGAAATAGCTAAGTTCATGTCTCACACTTTTGTTTTTGCCACTCCTCCGCTCTTGTTTCTTCCTCTCTTTTATGTGTGCTAGAGGGTGTTCTTAACTGTTCATTCTCTCAGCCCTTGCCTTTGGGGGCTCCTGCCCATGTGTTTCAGTTACAAGTAGTTCAGGCTTCTAAATAGTTGCTGCTCTTCCTCAATCACCCCACTTTGTCCTACCTGTTGACAAGTAGTATGTATTTACTGAGGGCATACTTATATTTTGTTGAGGTATAATTTACATACAATAAAACAGATCTTAGGTGTTCAAGTTGATGAGGTTGACAATGGCATATGACCCAAGACAAGTTCTAGATTCTAGAACATTATTGCTATTATTCCAGAAAGTTCCCTTGTACCCCTTTCCAGTTAAGTGCCACCCCACATACCCAGAGCAACCACTTTCTCCTATATACCAATTTATATTTATTTTGGTTGTTGAAATTCATGTGAATGAAACCTTATAATATATCCTTTCTTGTATTTGCTCTTTTCTGCAACATAATGTTTATGAGATTCATTCATGCTGCTGAGAGACACAGAAGTGTACTCTCTTCTTAATTTATGAGCTATTCTGTTATAGTGATTTACCACAGTGATATTCATTCTCTTATTTACACACATTTAATTGCTTCCAACTTTTGACAGTGATGAATAAAGTGGTAATGAACATTTGAGTACAAGTATTTGTGTGGCTATTTGATGTTGTTTTATGTTGACGCATAAACACCAAAGAATTATGATGCATGTTTAACTTTTCTAGAAAATGTCAAACTGTTCTTCAAAGTTATTGTTTAACTTTATCCTCCACTTACTCCACCAGCAATGGTATTGCCAATTGTTTCCAGTTAGCATTCTGGTGGGTGTGAAGTGGTGTCTCACTGTGTTGTCTTAATTTGCATTCTTTTCATAACTGATTATGTTGAGCACCTTTTCTGTGCTTATTTTACTATTCATCCATCCATCTACTTGAAGGGTCTGTTTAAGTCTTTTATTTTCTTTTAAGCTTTCTTTATATTATTGATTTCTAAAAAGTTATGTATGTGGATATAAGTGCTTTTACTGAATAGTTAGTATTTTTTTTTAAGTTTGGCTTATCTTATAATGTTTTTTATATTTTTATCAGAATATATATATATATATGTATAAAATTAAAAATATTTTATTTATTATTTCCAAAAAGAGAGGAAGGGAGAAGGACAGAGAGGGAGAGAAACATCCATGTATGGTTGCCTTTCACCTGCCTCCAGCCATAGACCTGGCTGGAGACCTGGCTTGCAACCTGGTTATGTACCCTGGCTGGGGAATAGAACCAGCAACCTTCGGGTTCACAGGCTGGCACCTTATCCACTGTGCAACCAGCCAGGACCCATCAGAATTTTTAATTATGATTAATCCAGTTTATCAGTTGTTTTCATTCATAGTGCTCTTTGTGTCCTAAGAAATCTTTTTACTTCAGGCCAATAGAATATTCTCCAATATCTTTCTTGAAAACATTTTGCAGTTCTAAAAGTTACAGTTGGGCTCATCTCAAATTATTTTTTGTGATAACAATAACATAGGGATCAAAATTATTTTTCCCTAGGTAGATACCTAGTCATTACAGCCCCACTTGTTAAAAATATTACATTTTCCTCCACTGAATTTATTTTGTGCCTTGATGGGAAAATCAAGTGTCTACTGATACATGTGGGTCTATTTCCAGATGTTCTGTCTGTCCCATTGATCTGTTTGTCTAGCTTTGTGACAAGAATACTATTATTGTAGCTTTATAGTAGTCCTGAAATCAGACCACTTAAGGCCTCTATCTCTGCAAATTTTATTCTTTTATCAAGGTTTTTTTTTAGGTTTGTTTCTGTTTTGCCTATCCTAGAAGTTTTGTCTTTCCTTATCCATTTTTGAAGAGATTATCAATTCCTTAAAAAAGCCTGTAGGGCCCTGGCTGGTAGCACAGTGGATAAGGCGCCGGCCTGTGAACCCAAAGGTCGCAGGTTCGATTCCCCAGCCAGGGCACATAACCAGGTTGCAAACCAGGTCTCCAGTCAGGTCTGTGGCTGGAGGCAGGTGAAACGCAACCATACATTGATGTCTTTCTCTCCCTCTCTTCCTCTCTCCCTTCCCCCCTTTCTGAAAATAATGAAATAAAATCTAAAAAAAAAAAAAACATTAAAAAAAAAAAAAAGCCTGTAGGAATTTTTGATTAGAATTATGTTAAATCTATAGATCAATTTGGAGAGAATGGACATATTAACAACAGGTAATCTATTGATCTGTAAATATGATAAGTATATAATATTTCATTTATCTAGATCTTTATATTTTACCAGCAATATATGTTTTCAGGTCATTTGTGTGTGATCATAATATTTTTTAAGACTTATTTCTAGGAGTATTTGATATTTTTATGCTACCGTACAATTTTTAAAACAATTTTCAGTACTTGTTTGCTAATAGGTAGAAATACATTTATTTTTGTGTATTAACCTTGTATTATCTTACTGCCTTGTTAATTCACATATTACCTCTAAGGGATTTTTAGGTTAAATAGGATTGTGCAAATATACAAGAATGTTATCTGTGAATAATGAAAGCTTTATGTTTCCGTTTCCAGCCATTGTGCATTTTATCTTTCCTTATTGCACTGGCTCAGTTCAAGAGAGCTTTCAGGGCAACATTCATAGAAGTGGGAACAGTGGAAGTCCTGGTTTGGTTCCCAAACTCAGGAGAAAAGTGTTTAATAGTTCCCCATAAAATATGATCTTAACTCTAGGCTTTAGGGATGCCTTTGATCAGAATGAGGAGTTTCCTTCTATTCCTAATTTTCTGTGAGTTTATTTATTTTAACCATGAATGGTGTTTAATTTGGTCCTATAATTTTTGGTATGTATTTATGCTGTTAATGGACTGAATTACATTAATTCATTTTTATGTGTTAAACCAAACCTTCTCCCTCCCAAGCTTCAGCCTACTGCACGGGCAAGTCACCCTCCGCTCTCCTGCCCATGGAGATGCCCTTCGTCATGGTCTGAAGGCTAGTGAGACCAGTTGGTGGGTGGCTGGGACGCATGCTGTGGCCGGGGCTGCCCAGGGTTCAGACCTCTCCTGCCAGGTCACAGGTGCTCCTGAAAGGTCATAGCAAGCCCAGCTAGTTTCTGTGGAGGCCATTCTTCCTCTGCTCAGCCAGGAATACCAGTCAGGGCATCTCCTCCTCCGGGACTGTCCATCACTCCCTGGACTTGATTTCATTTTGGTTTACTGACACCCTCAGTTTTCTGATGGGGTTAACAAAAGCCTTGGCAGTATACCTGACTTCTTCTGGGATCACAGTGAGGTTGACAGCCTCTTGCAACTTTTCGCTTCACCTTAACCAGAGTGGAAATGCTACATATTTAAGTTCTTCCTTTTGGCGTTTATGCTACTCTATGAAGTTGCTTTCCATCTTTGTATTTTATTCCCCTTTTTCTGTAGTTTGCATATCAAGTTGCTCTTGACATTGGTTTTTCCCCTTTTCTAGCCTGTTTCTGTTCTTCCTGTGTCACCCACACTTACACAGTACTTGTACTGTATCATCTATTCAGGGATTTTGTTAGTTTTTGCCTTTTGTTTTTGTTTGGGTTCCCACTGTAGAGGAAGGGGTAGTCATTGCTCCCTCTTCACTCCCCCAGGAAAGTGAGGCTACTTACAAGGAGAAAGACTGGCCCTTTGGCAGGGGGATAAGAAGGTGAATTCACTCGTGAAGCAAAACACGTTTCCTACAGTTTTTTTGTTTGTTTATTTTGTTTTTCTTTGGCAATAGCAGAACAGCTGCTTGGCTGTGAGGTAGCCTCCCTTCCCTTCATGGAAGTCAGCAGAACTGTAGTTTCAATTAAGTTCTCCTTTCACTGTCTACAGATGTGTGAGTTAATCTAGCTTACAAAACACAATAATAGCTAGAATTAATTTACCTTTCTCCAATGAAAATAGAAACGATTAGGTAAGGCCATGGCCCTTTCTCTTTTCAAAGCTGGTGTGGTGATTTTATTAAAGTTAACCACAAACATAGAGAAGCCTGAAACACCCAGTGTTTCTAACGGAATGCTGAACTCTTCATTCTCCTCAGTCCTACTTCCATCCAACACTCGAGGATGACTTTTCCATTTCGTTATTCTCTCTAAGGTTTTGAGCAGCGCTCACTTTTATTTTAAAGCATCATGAGATACACCGAGTGGTTGGGGGAGTTGTAAGGTGTTTCTCTTTTGAGAATGGTGAGTTTCCAGATTGGAATTTAGTTCTGTGTAGGTAAATATGATTTGGTGAGTGTCAGCCCCGAAGTTTTAGAAGGCTCTCTGATCCCTCATCATAAAGCGGCAGAAATTTAGGTCGTTAGATTGGCCCCAGAAACACAGCTGAGGAGGGCAGCCATTAGTTCTCCCTCAGGGACCCTCTTTGGGTATTGTGCTAGAAATCGCTACGAATCATTGGCATATAAACAATATTCCCCGGCAATAGTGGGGAACATAGAAAGCTTCCCCAGTTCATTTTATGAAGGCTAGATAAGTTTAATACCAAAATCTCATGAGTATTAAAAAAAGCTATAACCAAATTTCAGTTAAAAACATAGATACAAAATCTGTATATAGCATTCAGTAGAATTCATTTATGATGAAAAAAATGCTTGGATCAAGAACAGTTTATTTCCAAATAGGAATATGCTTCAATATAAGTACATGTATCAACATAATCCATTTTATGAATGAATAGCTGAAGGAGAAAACTTTCATTAGGTCATTCATTGCATGCTAAAGAGATATTTAACAAATCTAGTTGCCATATCTAATATAAAATAGATAGTATTATTGGAATATAATAAAAATCTATCCTAACAAGATAATATAAATGTTCTAAACAATGAAACTCTAAGGTTATTTCAACTGAATGCCAAATTAAAAACTATAATTATTATTAGTCAACATTTTCTTGGAAGCTATAGAAAATACAATGGGAAAATTACATTACTTATGTAAAATTTGGAAGGCAAGAAACAAAACATTTTCTCCATTGATATGATTAAAATAACTAGAGAGCCTAAAGCTAAATGTGATAATTTGGTAAGTTGGTTGGTTACGAGATAAGCATATTTAAAACTCAGTACCTTTTCTCTTTTATAGCATATATTTCATAGAAAAGCATAAAATCTTACTGAAAAAATATAGAATAAGCTTTTTACAAATGGGAAAACATACTTGTGTTGAAAGAAAAGACTATCCTAAATAGAAATTATCTAAAATTTAATTTATAAATTTAATATAATTCCAAGTAAAATATGAAAAAATACCTTTTGTATGGAAAGGGCTACTGAGATTGGATAAAGTGGTCTTAAAGTTTATTTTAAAAAGTCAGTATCTAAGAATAGCCAAGGACATTTTTAAAAGTAATGAGTAAGACATGCGGGCATCAAAACATCAGAACAAAACATAAAGCCAACTGCAGTCAAATCTGTATGGTTTGATCACAGGAATGACAAATAGGGAATGAGGCCGGATTTCAAACCCTGCAGCGGAGTCCGGGACACACGATAATTAACTGTACGACTTAGATGGTTTTAACTCAGCGGGTGAAAGAATGGATTATTTAATATAAAAAAGGGGATGGTTAAATGACTATCCATCCGAAGAAAATAATATTACAATCTCATCATATTCCACTTACAAAAATACATCTCAAATGGATTAATTAAATATATAAGCTAAGTTACATGAAAGCTCTTGTAAAATAAGGGAAGAGATTACAATCTAGAGGCAGGGGGGTGGGGGCAGGGAAAGTTTTCTCAAGAAAACTTAAGAATAGGCTGTCATTTGACTATATGAAAATTGACCCATTTTACATGTGCACCCATGGCATAAAATGAGAGAGAAAAAGCAGATGTGGAAAATGAGCGAGTCAGAGACGGCGGATTCATTTCTATATTTAAAGAGTCCTTCAAGTTTAGGAGAAGGGTGGAAATACTGGGCCCATTGTTTGAAGAGTATTTGAATCAAAGTATTGATTTAATGCAGGGGACTGTCAGGAGTCCTGGAAGGAAGGAAACTGCCAGGAACAAGTGACAGCGGGGAGGGAAGCTGGTGGGGGTGGGCCAGGAGGGGTTCCCGGCCTGGGGCGACTGGGGGCCTGCTGTCCTGCTGAAGGCAGCCCCTAAAAATAGCACCTAGACCAGAAAAGGAAGGAAATGGCGATCATTTGCAATACTTGGTGCAACCCTTGAGCGCTCCCCCAAAATAACAGGGGAGCTCGCAGAGGACTCCGGTAGGATCTGAGGTCTCCAGTGGGAGCATCTTGTGCTAAGATAGGGAAACTGGGGAATGGGTTCATGTTTCAAGAAAGATCCAGGTCTTTTTATCAGCTAACTGCTGAGAACTGGCTGCTGAGATTTTGAAGTCTAACTTGGACCTTGAACTTAGAGGTATTTCTGCTTTGCCTTACGTCTCTCTCAGCTCTGCGATGTTGGCCCCATTCTCAGTCTTCAGGTATTTCCCAGCCGGTCCCAGGTGGCCAGTGGCTTAGGCCTTGAGATGGCCAGCTGCGTCAGGTCCCCGCAGCCTTAGCCCAGCTGGAAGTGCAGGTGGAGCTCCCAAATGCTTTCCCACGGGTAACTCCCCCGCCCCCAGACCCACAGAGGACATGTGCCCCCTCGGCTTTGCATTTCCTCTTGGTTTTGCAAAGCTGAAATGAAATGTGTTGCCAAAACATTTCTCTTGACTTAGAAGGGAGCAGAAACCAGTGATTTAAAAGGTTAGCTTGCTGCTAGGAATAGCTTTTAATTACCATACATTTATATATGCTGCTGCACAGCGGGAACAAAAGGAAATTGTACGGAAAACGCAGACTTTCCTTAGGGTCATTTGAATGGAATGGTAATTACAGCGAGGCCCAGACTGGTATTTAAATTCACATAAAAATTATTTTTAAACTGACTGAGGAAAGTCGAATATACCAACTTGGGAGGTGATGTCACGCTGAAAGATGTGAAGGGGCATCTGTTTCCACGTTGCCAAGATTTTCTTTTCGTGTTGCCAGAAGCCAGGTTACCTGCGTTTCGTGACATTAAGTCAAGCTGTTTTTCCAAGCCGTGCCCACCGAGGAAGGAGCTAAGTGCCGAGGTGGCAGCTGGGCTAAGGCGTTCGGCGTGTGAAGTCACAACAGATACTGTCTTCCTTGCAAACGTGGGTAATAATTCTCAACCATGACAGAGAAAGCAGTTTTTGGAAGGCTCTCTGGAGAGTCATAGACTCACACGCGGGGTAGTAGGGGTACTTAGAGTTGGAAAGGATATACTAATACCTTCTCAACTTTTTTCTTTTTTTTTTTTGAAGAGGGCGCTGATAGTTGTAATGGTGTTTGGGAATGGGTGAAAGCAGTTTCTGGAGAAAGTATTAACGAGGTAGGAGTTAAATAGAAACAAGAGCCCATCTATTTACCCCCCTCGAACCCCAGCTTGCCCCCTTTCAGTGAGTGTGAAGCCTCCCCATAGATCCCGCATCAGCTTGTCATTCTTGAATCTAAGCTGAGCCTGTGAGCTCCATGTGCTGTGAGCTCCGTGTGCTGTGAGCTCCTTGTACTGTGAGATCCGTGTACTGTGAACTCCGTGTACTGTGAGCTCCGTGTACTGTGAGCTCCATGTACTGAGAACTCCGTGTACTGAGAACTCTGTGTACTGTGAACTCCGTGTAGCAGCCTGTTCTGGCCTCCCAGTGACAGAGACCCTGGGGCCTCATCTTAGAAACTGTGCACACATGTGCTTACATATTCACATGTATGTATGCACACAACTTTAAACATGCATATGTACCCTGAGTAATAGTCACAAGTGTGTAACTATGTGTCCGTTAGGTAAGGCTTTAAACTTTAAATTCCAGGATCAAGCTCATTTGTTGGCCCCCAGAGCCAAAATTATCTGAGGGTAGCTGAGGCCAATGTTGGTCTTCAGAGAAGTTTTCTTCTCTGTGAACAGGACCTTTTCAGTTAGTGTGGGGTGAAAGGCAGAAGCTTGTCTTTCCGATTCGGTTTTCTTGTCTTTCCCATCCTGCATTTCCCAGCACCCATCTGGAATAAATAAATTGCCTTCCCTTGGCATTATTTGTCTTGGCTTTGAATTTGCAACCTGAACAAGTACCTGAGAAAAGACAGTACAAAGCTGGAGGTAAACTGTTGTCACGGACTGTAGGAGGCATTTGAAAACCCTACCAGCGAATATAAGAACAGAGCTTCTGAATGCCATTATGGGAAAATCAGGTACATCTAGGTGGGAAACAGTACAACAAACTTGGGGTCAAGGACACCACCCTTAGTCCCTTGAAGGATTGCTTCTCAACCGAGAACAAAGAACACAAGTTTGGAGCCAGAAGCTCTCATCTCAGATCTGCTACTTAGGTGTGTGACTTTGAACAAGTCACCTTTTTTGGGTCTCAGTTTCCCCAGTTCCAAAGTGGAGACCGTAATTCCTGCTCTGTCTACTACTGGAAGAAGAACAGGGAAACTAAAAATGCAATAGAAACGCCGGGCTCAGCGTTATTTACTGCAGGTTTTATTCTTGGACTCGGGAAGTTCTTTCTTGATCAGTGTTGCTTGCTGCATTTCCAAGGGAAGGATTGGTGACTTTGTGTGTCAGATTTCTTACGGTTGGCTGTGTTGCCAGTGAATTGATCAGGCTGGACATCTTGGGTATGTTCTTGCAAGGTCATTGACAGATGGCTGCAGAGCCTATACTAGTGCACGAGAGATGTTTCCGTTGAAACATGAACCGCAATGAATACGAAGCTGTTTTCTCTGATTTAGCATTTCATTGATCTGACCCTCTGCATTCTGATTCTCCAACATTCATTTCTTGAGTATTTCTTTTCAAAAGGAGAGTGAAAACTGAAAAAGATGATGGTTGCAAAGGCATGTCCTCATTTTCCATTGTAGCAGTCATTCTGTTACCAGATTTCTGTCTTCTGAAGCCACATACGATGAAGAGTAAGAAAGGGAAATGGTCCCCTTCTTTGAGCTTCACTTTTCAGATCATGTTTGTACCTGATGAGGTGACCATCAAGTCACCCCATCCCTTTTTTTCCCACTTCCAATTCTGAGCCATCATCCAGTTCGATTTTTGAGACGTCATTCAAACGGCTGCAAATAAAGGGCTTTTATAAGACTCTGACTTCAGTTACAGTGGAAAGTAAAAGCAGTGAAAAAAAAAGTCTTTCCTACCTTTCTCACAGTCTTCCCTCACTGTCTTTCTAAGGACTATGAGGAAGGTAGAAAAGAATGTGTCTTCTCTAGCCTGACCTTATGAAATTCCTGAAGGCCTAACTTCTTGAGTTTGTTTGAAGGAACTTCTAAGGCCATGGGCACCTAAAAAATGTGAAAAAAAAAAATTTGGGAGGTGATTTTCTTTGAGGAAAGGGATTTCACCATTTAGACTTTCAGAAACACCAAAGGTGAAATAGAACAAAAGGCTTAAGTGTTATGAATTAACCATCAGGCCAGAATACAAGTGCTGTTACTGGATGACAGATTTCCCTTTAAGTGAGTATGAGGATAACTCTCTACCTTATAGTTACATACATCACCCTTTACAGAAGTGCTCAGTCTACTTGGGACATCACAGAAAACAAAGAACAGATAAATGACAGAAAACTTAAACAATGACAATGAAGCTGTGCATACAATATCGCATTTGATCTTCATAGGGTCCCTGTTGTATCAGAGACCTGAAAGTATATTTAACTAATTTGCTCAAGGTAATATTGAAATGCTGACCAGAAACTAAGTCTTCTGATATAGAATCCTACTGTAGAAATTTCTCAGGAACAAAGTGAATGTTCCTAATTTTATTAATAATTTCAATTAGATGGTGACTTGCAGTTAATCTACCGCTGAAGGTAACTACACTCATAGATATGGTCTCTGTATTTATTTGACCTTCCTTGACCTTCAGGAAGGAGAAGAGGGGGCATTTCCATTTTTTCAAAAATATTTAATTGGTTTTAGGAAGAGAGAGAGGAAGAGAGGGAGAGAGACATCAATGTATGGTTGCCTTTCACCTGCCTCCAGCTACAGACCTGGCTGGAGACCTGGCTTGCAACCTGGTTATGTGCCCTGGCTGGGAATCGAACCTGCGACCTTTGGGTTCACAGGCCGGCGCCTTATCCACTGTGCTACCAGCCAGGGCTAGGCATTTACTTTTTAAATGCTAGGTGGATACCCAAAGGAGCACCCATAATGCATCTTACTCTCTGGGGCAGCGTATGTCTGCCTATCACTGCTAAAATGCCCTGATGGCCTTTCTACTGTTCATTTTAATTTGAATGGGTCTACTTTAGCCCACTGTGTAATAGCTATGATAATTACACGTTGATATTATTTGGGACCTGTCTCAGGTTAGCTGAGCTACAGCTTGTGGGATCGTAGGATTGATGAACTGACATTCTGGAGAAGCTAAGCCACGTGGTCAAGTCATCAGGCCACCTTATCCCAGAATACTGATCAAGGTAAAAATAGTCAGTGAGGAGAAGAGCTATTTCTTCCAAATGGAAGTTCCTAGAGATTATTTGCTATACCATGTGTAGTCATGTCACAGTTTATTAGTTCACCTCAATATTTGTGTATGTATTCTGTAAAATGTTGCACGTATTTAAGAAAGCATGGCCCTGACTGGTGTGGCTCAGTTGGTTGGAGCATCATCCCATAAACTGAATATTTGTGGGTTCAATCCCCGGTCAGGGCACGTGCCTAGGTTGGGAGGCTTGATCCCCCTGGCTGAGGAACATATGGGAAGGCAATCCATTGATGTTCCTTTCTCACCTTGATGTTTCTCTCTCTCTTTTTCTCCCTCTGTCCCCCTTCCTCTTTCTCTAAAAGCAATGAAAAAATGTTCTTGGGTGAGGATAAAAAAAAAAGAAAACATAAGCAAAAGACAAATTCACCATCTTTTTTATATCAATTTAACTTTTGTTATGATAAATTCAACATGCAGATGGGATATTTGTGTGGAACTATCTAAGCAATCACTTGGAAGTAGATACATGGAATTGAAGAAAAGTGATAAGATTCATATTGTGTAGAAACCTCTATCAAACAGTAGCTTAAATAATTTATCTTTTTGTCTTCTACTCAGCAAAGGGGAAAGGAGTAGTATCATCAGATTCTGTCCCTTATATTCAGAAAAATAAATTGGCATCAGACTTTTTTTTTGCATCTCACTAGCTAAAGTTGTGTCCCCTGATCACCAATAAAAGCAAGGAAAGCTGATAAAACAAGTATTTTTTTCTTCCAAACTCTCTATATTGGAATGTTAAAAAAAAAAAAGCAAGTTTAAAATGACTTTTGAATTTCGGTCAGTAACCGAAGATTTGGAATAAAGATTTGGAAGGCATCCTTACAGAAGTGATCTTTGAAAATGAGAGAATCAAAAAAGAAAATTAGGAGAAAATGATTAAAGCCAGAACCTCTGGCAGTACTGACATATGAAAAATGAAAGATTATCAGGTTTCAGTAAAATGATAAGGGACAACTTCGCCCCCATTAAGATAGCTACTTTCAAGAAAACAGAAGATAACAAGTGTTTGTTCTCCATGATGAGGAGCTTGAGAAATTGGAACCCTTGCACACTATTGGTAGAAATGCAAAATGGAACAAGTTCCATGGAAAACAGAATGAAGGTCCCTCAGAAAATTAAAAACAAAATGATCATATGATCCACTGACCCCATTTCTGGGCATATATGCAAAAAATTGAAATTAGGATCTCAGAGACATCAGGATCCATACACTATACCCAATAGCCAAGAGGTGATAGCAACTCAGATGTCTATCAAGTGGTGAGTAGGTTAGTGTGGTATATACATGCAGTAGAATATTATTTAGGCTTAAAAAGGGAGGAGATTCTGTGACATGCTACAACTGGATGAACCTAGATGGCATTATGCTTCTGTACCATCTCTCTAAAGTAGTCAAAGTCATAGAAACAGAAAGTAAACTGGTGGTTACCAAGGGCTTGGGAGGGTTGTGGGGAAAGGGAAGTTGTTGTTCAATGAGTATTGAGTTTCAGTTTTGCAAGATACAAAAGTTTTGGCGATCTATTTCACAACAGTGTGAATATATTTACCATAACTGAACTGGACACTTAAAGATGGTTAAAATGGTGCATTTTATGTTGTGTGTTTTATTGCAATTGAAGCTACCTCAGCTTTTTGCTCCAGTAAGTTTGGGCTGGGCCACGAAGTTGAACTTCTAACAACTTCCCAGGTGATGCCAAGATGCTGCTCCCCTGGATTACACTTTGGGGGGCACTGTCCTGACATAGATGCATTGCTCATTAGCATAGTAGCACTCAATAGCATAATCCCCTTAATGTGTCTAGTTCCCCTTCAAACTTGATCTTCTAGAACAAGGACTGTCTTGTTTGCCTGTGTACCCCCAGGTTCTAACCTGTGGTCAGTGCCTGAATAAATTTGTGTTGAGTAGACAAGATAGAAAATAAAAGATAAAAAGCAGTAAGGAAGAAGTAAAAGGAACCAGAGTGTAGTATCCTAGAAACCAAATCAGGACAGAACTTTAAGATGAAGTGGAAAGTTAGTGTTACCTCGATGTACGAGGAAGATGAACAAAACTATGTGTTTCGGGACTAGGAGGTTCCTAGCCTTGCAGAAAACAGGTGCTGAGGAGAAGCTACACTCCAGGGGCCTAAGGTTCAGTGAGTGCTGTAATAGCGGGTGGCAAAAAGGAGGAAGAGAGAGAATGAACATACAGGAGAAGTATTTTAGAGTAGATCTGAACACATTTATAGAGAAGACCCAGGCCGCCCAAGCAAACAGCGGGAGTCCCCAGGAATTCTGGGGGTCCAGAATAGAGCTGGAGGTTTCTTGGTAATCGGTCTTGCCTTGAGTAGAAATTCCTGCTTTATTACCTTTTAAAAATAAAGTATCCTCTGGAGCAGTGTTGATATGTTATATTCCCTTCCATGCATCAGTTTACCAAATGAGAAATAATGAGATGTTTGACCCAAACCTATCTCATGCTGGTAGCAAGTGGAATTGAGAATCATTTTTATTTATCTGGAGGTTGGTAGGAAAGAATTGGTGTTATATGAAGATCACCAGGAATATGATTTTATTCAATAACATGAATGTTGTCTAATCACTTCTTCATATTTAGAACAATATCAATAAAAATATTAACTAGTTTGACAAGATGCAGGAAGCCATAATAAAGTAGTAAGCTAGCAAGGTAAAACAGCATTGTGTGGAACAATGAGAGAAGAATATGTATGCAATTTTATTCATTTGGGGCTTGACTACCTCTCCCTGTACCATCTCAGAAATAACGCATGATGGAAAGCTGTCTGCCCCTTTTCTGTGGGGAGAAATCTTCTCCAGTCTGTGTGTCCCCCAAATGAGTTTTGCTAAAAAAAATCCAGATCACTGAAAGAAATTATAAGGAAAACTGTGAGAATGAGAAACACATCTTGGTTTAGAACACCAGTCAGAGATGGTTAAGACTGTGAGCTGTGGTGTCATCTGAACCAGGCATCTGCTGACTCCAACACTTGCTGATTCTGTAAGCCTGCGCCAGTTACTTAGTCTTCCTGGGCCTCAGCTCATTCAGCAATGAAAGTATGATAATAAGAGAAACTATTACACGGGTGTTTGTCAGGACAAAGTGAGGTGATTGTTTTAAGTCTCTAGGACAGTGCCTGATATGTAATAGCTGTTCAATGCATGCCGGGTGCTCTTGTTGCCGTCTTAATATGATGATGATGATGATAAAGTTATATCTTAGTTCCATAATTAGCCGGAAGATTTTTGCTTTTCTTTTGCTTCAACAAAAACTGCAGAAGACTGAAAGCTGGGAACATACGAAAAGGTAATAGTTCCTAAACGATGCTTTCCCTTACATCTTTATGTTTAAATATGTTTATTTGTTTTTGATAAATAATAATCACCAGACTTATCTTAATAGCAACAGTTCCTTAATAGCACTAATCTCTGTCACACATCATCATCCAGGCTTTACATATTTGCTCATTTAATTCTCACAAAATGCTAAGAGATAAGTAAATTAGTGTTATCTCCATTTTCTGGATGAGAAAACTGCGGCAAAGAGAGGTAAAAATACCTCTAAGTACAAGTGCTTGGATATGAACCAGGATACTTAGGTCCAGAGTTGGAGCTGTTTTTTATTTTATGAAAAATAATTTATTCATTGATGAGAGAGAGACAGACAGACAGACATTGGTTTGTTGTTCCACTTTTTGACACACTCGTTGGCCGCCTCTTGTGTGTGCCCTGACTGGGGGCAGAACTGGCAACCTTGGCCTATTGGAAGGATGCTCTCACCCGCTGGCCTAGCCAGCCATAAATAACATGGTAACTAATATTTATTGCCTATTATATCTTACCACAAGGGTGTTTTCTATGTAAGTTTTTAGGTCTTAAAGGGAGCATTTCTAACGATTTCACAAAGATGTATTTTTTGCTCCAAGAATTTGAGATTTATGAGCTTAGGTTTTTAGAACTTGAAAAGGTGAAATGTTGTTACTCTATTCATCTTCCCAAACACTTTCTGCTGTATGAAAGGGCACCAATCTAGTCAATAGAGATGCAAAAGTAGAATTTATAGCACACGTAGGTCTCGGCTCTTCCATCAGAGCGCTTCCCACTATGCTGCATACTAGAGTCTGATTTTCAAAATAGTGATTGTCAGAGTCTGCAGCTACTTGAGACTGACCCCTCTTTGGGCAAAGAGAAGAAATGGTTTCATTTAAAACCCTCTCTATTTCAAGTCCAGAAGAGAAGTGCGCTGCATGCCCTTGTGTGTGTGTATTTATTTGTAGACAGATACAGAGTGAGTCTTCAGTTCAGGGCTGAGATGGAGGCAGAATCTGCTTTAGCCCTCATGCAAAATGCGGATACCAAGGCAGCAGGAGTCAGTGGACAAAAGTAGGAAAGAAAGAGAAGATGTCATCAATTTTCTTTTTGGTCCTTGAGAACATGCTGGGCTGCTCAAGCAGAGGCACACATCCCTACCAGCTGTCAGAAGTCAGACTGGGAATGAAGTAAGGACCTGGGCAGGGGCATCTGCCCGCCACCAAAGTGCCTTCCAAACCTCTCTGCACTTGCGCATTGTAGGACGAAATTCAAGCCATATTTACTGTTGTTATTATATTGTAAGCTTTCCTTTTATTAAATGCACAGAATTCTATTCTATTCTGTCTAAACCAGTTTTATCGAGGTGACTTATTTTTAAGGAACATCTGAAAGAGTTTAGAACTCTAGACAAACTCCAAAGGGACTCATTTTGCAGGGGTAAGTGTGTTTCCTGAGAGCAGGGAATTTTTCAAAGCGTATTTCTGGACCTTGTCCCAAACTGGTAATTGACTATAAGCAAGGCATTTTTATAAATATCTACCTGGAACATGGGCCTTCAGGATGAACAGACTTGGGTTTAAGCGTTGGCTGTCAGTGACCTTGACCATTTAATTCTGGGTGGCAGTTTTTCTCATTTATAAGCGGAGATGTGAACGAGAGCATGAATGCATACCCTTATATTGTCTAATCAATATGTCTGTTACTAGTGGTGTATCAGTATATTTTATCACAAGTTGCCTAGGCATGTGACCTAAGTCAGGCCAATGAGATATTATCTGATCTACCAGGATTTTGTTTTTCCTGTAAACACTGGAGGAAGAAGCCCTCCTTTTTACCCAAGATTAAGTTCGTAAGGGATGACCAAACCACAACCCCCCAGCCCAAAGAACACAGAGGGTTCTGGCCCAAATACAGTACATACAATTGCATGACCATGACAAGGGTAAATCTCTAATCCCACTGCAGTGACAGAGCCATGAACCTGGCATAAATTCTAAAACTTGCAGTCGAGGGCCTCTCATATGACCCAGCGAGGTTTGTTATTTACACATTAATTGGGGACAGTAGAATGTAAGATTAAGGACAGAAACTCTGGTGACGAGCCGATCTGAGTTAGAGTCCTGGTACTGCCAAGTACCATCATGTGACCTTAAGCAAGTTCATTAACATCAACAAAGCTTCTGTTTCCTCTTCTGTGAATTGGAGACAGGAATGGAACCCTCCTCCTCGGTTAGGGAGATTAGTCATAGCAAGCCCTTAGCAGAGTTTTTGGCACACAAGGTTCCATACATATCATTATTTGTATTACTGCTATTCAGCAGTTGGCAATATCTGTTAGAAATTGTACATGAAGCTTGAGTTAGAGAATTAGGGGAAGTTCCAGGAAATTGTGTGCCAAAGAAAGTTCCGGTTTCCATGTCTAATCTGCTTAACCCAAGGTAGGAAAATCATGCTGTTAACTATATTAAAGCTATTGAGCTCTTCTGTATAAAGATGGAAGTAACTGGTGGGGGGAGTTATGCAGTTAAATCACATATCCCCTAATGACTACGTTATACACATATAGTCACATAGATGAACAAACTAATCTAAAATGTTAATCAGTAAAATGATATAGGACATTCATCCTAGAGAAGCTAATTAGAAGCATTCCAAATATAGATATTTCTATTTTATATTATAAAACATTATATCTCCTTTTGGGTTCTCATGAGATATAGGAAGAAATTAATAGTACCTTTTGAAGCCAAGACCAGGGACCTTGGCAAAACATGGTGCAAAGAGAATTTTCTCAGGAAAGTTGTTAGTTGTCCAATTGGTCTTTTCCCGGAGAGACAACCCAAAAATGTAAATCCTTGGGTTAACAAATGTTGTTGATTTAAGGATGGTTCAAAATAATTTTTAAAAATTTAATTCAATTTAATTTGCTGTATTCATACCCTTGTACTTCTTTGAATGCGAAATTCTAGGTTGTCCATCCGTCCATTTCAGATCACATGGTTTTGAACCACAGCCTCCCACAGCACAGGGACTAAGGACCTATCTATTCATACATGAAAAGTCAATACCCCCACCTCCCAACCTTTTATGTGGCCCAGTGACTATTCTGTTTGTTTTTTAATGTAATTATAGAATATCTATTACTGCTGTAAATTATTGGCTTATTCATAGGGCTTTATGAAACTGTGCCAAACTAATCATTAATTAGGTCCTGTTAATTATGAAGACCTCCAATATAATTGGCCAGTTAATATTTAAATTTTGCATTTTTCTATGATGATTTCTCTTTAGATTGTATCACCTGAAAAATAGAGACTTGCCTTATTTTCACATACCTAGGTCAGTATTAAGAGCTATTATTTGTGACCAATACTAAGGTCTCAGAGTATTTATTTTTCTGTATCTTTCTTTTATGGTTTGTGGTATATATACATTATCCCTAGAGAATCAATCCCCATGACAGAAATTGATGTAGTCAATTAGCCAGCAAGACCAGAATCCTCACAAGGTTACTGGAAGGATCCCCTGTATTCGCTGTTTCCATTGAGAGAGAGGTGTAGCTGGTATATTCGGAGGAAAGTCCTATAACCTGCTTCTTTATTATCACTGTTCATTCAAGACAAGGAACATGGATGGCCTTGTTTATTGCCCACTTGCAAGAGGTTCACAGGTTTTGAGAAGTGAGAGGTGACTGGAGCAAGAACTTGACTAATGACAGGAACTATGGATACCAGGAATACTAAGGAATTCAATAGTTATTACAAAAGCCAAGAAATACTGAGAAGGGTCTGATCATAGTCAAGTGTTAGTAATAAAAAAAAAATCTTCCAGGACTTCAATTAAATAGCTCTTAACATTTCATCCTGTCCACTAAATCTTCCTTAACAGAAAGCTATGATCATGTAAATATTGAGGTAAATCTCTCTATGCCTAAAATATGCAGCTCTCATGATTCATCCTCATTTCCTTAATCCTAAATACACTAATCACCTCTTGTCCTTAATATCAGTATCTCATTTAATCAGAATTATACATTACATTTTCTGGCTCTCTCTATTATCTTCAATTTGTTTCCCGACTTACCAAAAAGTATGTAGAATAATTTGTCAGTTAAGTGCCTAATGCGTGACAGATTAATTCTCTAAAAATAAGGAAAGATGGAGGTCAGGATGTCAGTATTGAACTTGCCTCATGTACCAAAGAAGTATAGACCTATAGAGTCCTTTCCAGGTGGCAGCAGGAGAAAGGAAGCTCATGCAGTGTGGTACTTACTTCTTAAATTATGATTTGCGATGTGGACTCTGTTGTGAAAATGTCAGTTGTATTTGGAGGATTGCAGTATTTTAATGCATTTTTAAAAATCTCTTAAGTTTTCTGTATGCCATGTTGCACCTCATTCATTGTCAAAACAGGTTCTTGAAACTTCAAGCTATTGATTAAGCAAACTCCCGTTCACTCTATCTTAAATTCCACACTGACACAGTAAGCTGCTTATTTTGTTTGCCCTGCATGTGCCTGCCACACTCCACAGCTATTCTTCTCCATGCTTCTCTTTCCTGCTCTGGCCTTTCCCTCTTAGGACCCAGAGCTCCCTTGCTCTCAGCTTTCCATGGGGCCTCGCCAGTGGGAGGCCTTGCTGGTGATCAGGGCGTAGAAGGAGAGAGATCTGAGTTACGGTCTCCATTCCCACTCCTCCCCACTTGCTTGGGTTCTAGAATTGGCTGTTTTCCTCTCTTGCCACAGTTCCTACTCAGTCCTGCGGCACTACTTCTGGCCCCATCTCTCACAAGGTTCCCAGTAAATGTGGTCCTTTCCTTACCCCTTCCCACCAAGGGTGGGCAAGACCAATTGCTATGGCTATGGAATGACAGCTGAAGGTCACTGGTGTGAATTCAACGCCAACAGGAATCCTCAATTTGAGGAACTGTGAAGAAGGTCACTATTCAGTGCAAGTAGTGGAATAGCTCGAGTGTGCTACAGCATGGCTGTGAAAATAGCCTGGGTGTTAGGAGGTCTTGGAGTGAGTTGGCCCTGGGGACCTGGTCCCTCTGTGGCTGGATAGCCTTGCTCTGCCCTGTGCAGGTCTGCTCCCCTCTGGGGAGATATTCTCTGTGTTTCATCTTGGGTGTTTCAGCTCTAGCCTGGGAAATGCGGTCTTCAGTCTCCAGTGGAAAAAGAAAGTACACTCTCAGAGCCAGAGGGGAACTGACTTACACAGACAGAAGTTCCCACCCCAGGTCCCTGATTAATCCCTCTTTATGCAAATGAAGACTTCAAATCCTTGCACTTTCATTGGCCAAAAGGCAGTGTTCTGATTGGCCAGAATGGAACCGCTCTGATTAGCTGGTGAAGATGGTGCAGGGATATGGTTATGCAGCTCCAATTGGATGGGCAAAGCCTCAGTGCTGTTGACTGAAATGGGGTTCCAGAAACTTTTATTAGGGCGGGCTCAGAGGGCAGGTGTACCTGCAGGTCGGCATTCAGGACACAGCTAGGTAATTCAGTACAGGCTTCTCCCTGAAGCGCGGCTGATGTGAGAGGCCCAATGCAAGAATGACTGCTAGGTTCTGTTTTTATATTTGAGCCGTTAGCCCCTGGGAGCCCTTCTTAGTAGGTATCTTCTTTCTCAGCGTCCACAGTACCCAAACGCTTGGATCTTCTTGTATCTTTTGACCATCTATGCCTCTCTGAGTGGCCCTTGTCCTGAATCCTCTTTGGTTCGAACATTGTGAGTCTGCCATCTATTTCTTATCAGGCTCTGACCAATACAGCAAACATGACTTGCTTTCACCAGGAAATACTCTGTTACCTAGCAGTTTGCTGATGGTGATCCTTTCAGGCTGTAGGACATTTGTATTTGTTCCACTCTTTGCTCCTCATTGACTATGTCTTATTTATCTTTGCATTTCTGACTCAACAATGAACCCTCAACACATTGTCATCCCTCATAGGGTTCATGAAGGAAATCTCTGTTCAGTTGAACTGAGCTGAATTCTTATTTGTATCGCATCAGATACCATGAGTAATAACGCTAAGCTGCACATGATTATTGAGTGATGGTTTGCCTGCATCACACTAGTCATTATATAATCATGTTGCATTTTCTTTCTCCTTTTTTATTTACATGATTTACTTTATTCTCCTGCAGAAACTTAATTAATGGGTCCCTTAAATTAAAAAAAAAAAATAGCTGCTGCTAATATTTTATTAGAGCCATTTATTCTTTAATAGTTTATGCCTAAATTGCGATTGTAGTTTTCTCAAGCGGGAAAGCAGTTTTTAAAAATGATTGTTGAATTAAGGTAATTATAGGATCAATTTATATAATCAGGGTGCAAGGTCAAATGGAAGTTACCCTGCGTAAGTGGGAAAATAATTGATTGTCTTGACCAGTATTAGTACTTTGGAGAAGACCGTTGTAAAAATTTGATATTAACAAAAAAAAAGTTGCGATGCATGATGTGTAATGATGCTTTGTGATTTTATGCCTCGCTGAACCTTGGCTGTTTTCACCAGGCACGTGCATGATAATGAGCTGCTGTGCGAGATGAATAATGTTCTTAATGCTCATCGCACTGAATTGATGTCGCTGCACGTCTGAAATAAATGCTCCTTGTAGTGTCGAGTGTAAGTCCTTCTTGGCTTCCTCGCTGTAGGCTGCTCACAGCTGAGCGTGAGAGTTCGCGTCGGAAAGCTGCAGGCTCTGCAGCAGCAGTGGGCTGCGAACACACCCGCCTTTGTTTCTCCTTCTGCCTGGTACTTATGGTTGTTTTTATTCTAGTAAATCATCTGCGTCGAGAAGCATAAATAATAGTCTTCTTTCACCGCCGAAGCCTTCCCGGTCTCAGTTGATTTTCGCATCTGCATATGCTCAGCAGGGAACACACATGGAATGGTTTTCTTTTCCCCGTCTTTGCCCTCCCGTTGCGTTCTGGCCAATCCTCTTCCCAGCTGGGTAGCAGACCCCTGAAGGACATCCTCCGCAGATACTGGGACTCCCAAGTCGCTTCCCATTCCTCACATTCTGCCAGTTGGACGTTACAATCTATTTTTTTTTTTTTTTGGACACAAAACCTCCCCCCTGGGGAGGGGCGTGTCTTCCTGGTCTCTGCTTCCTACTCGTTCTGGGAGCCCAGAGGACTGGTCGGCCAGTCTTTGGACATCTTCCTCTCCCTCTATCTTGTGTGCCAAGGCAGAGAGAAGGGAAATGAACCGTTGTTTCTCACCTGACTGGAGATGTTGGTTTCCTCTTTGTTAGTCTCTGATGTTCCCCAGGAGGCCACACTCCTGCCGTTGCAACGGGGGCTCTCTCACTGGGGACACACATGGGTGTGTGGAGAGCTCTGGGGGGCTTCCCTTCCGCACAGCCTCCTAAACCTGAGGCCCTTTACCTGGCTAGTGGTCCTTTTCTGGGGTGGGGGGTGGGGAATACCAGTAGGGTGGTTCCAGTCCAGCTCTCTCCCAAGACATGTACTTGACAATGGAAACCAAGCGCTGAAAGTACCCGTGGCAGTACTGAAATCACCTTTACTTAGCTTCTGTCTTTTTGTCAGTTCCTTTCCCTCTACTTAGATACGACCAGGGAAATCAGGAATGCTCTGAACTAAGGGAAGCCAGTGAGGTATTAGAATCCAATCTGTATTATGGAATTCTCTCCGATTCCTCTTAATTAGCTTGGCTACTGGGAGGAGGTTTTATATACTTCCCATTAGGCCAAGACTGTGGCTTTTGATAACCTCTGTGCTCCCTCCTTTTGCATTCTCTTTAGTAGACTGGTAAAAGAAGTCAGGAAACAAGAGTTAATGTGTGGGGGTAGTCAGGCTTTTTTAGTAGTTGCCTTAGGGAGCTCTGAAGATGAGAGACACTTGTTGTTTGAGTTCTCTCTAGAATATAGGACACGTATATTCTGTTTATTCTTAGCAGGAAGCGAGCACTAATCACCAATTTGGAGCAACAGAAAAAGTCTCATTTAAGATCCTGTTGCCTGCCCTTTCATATATCTACGGGCAGAGGCCCAAGAGAGAGAGATTAGAAAGAGTAACAGTGAAATAATAGAATTACACCTCTTTTCCGAAATCTCCCCCACCTCGCTGCCCCGTGCCCCTCCCCAGAGCCCACACTCAGGAGACCCTGTGACCCAGATCGGCTGGCAGAGCCCAGGAGGGTCACACAGAGCTGCTCCCACCTGGCTGAACGCTGCAGAGCTTGGCCGGTCCCTGGGACTTCGCCCTCCCTTCCCTCGGAGCATCCATTCTGGAGAATGCAGACGCACCTGCCCTCCCCGCTGATCTTTCAGTGCTGTGGGGAGACAAATGAGATAATATCTGAAAAGCCTCTGGGAGCAACACCATGTATAAATCTAGGGTGACATTATAGACAAGACTCCACCTCAATCATTCTTCACCTGCTACGAGGCAAGGTGGTAGTGTGCCGCTCTGAATGTGACTGAAAGGCCCCTGGAAGCCACGAGTGTGCAAATCCAGGCCCTGCTTCACTTTGAGCACTAACCGACTCAATTTCTTCAGGCAAATTGTATCAGCTCTTCATGTTTGCTTCCGTATCTGTAGAATGTTCAGCAGAATAATAATAGTATTTACCCTCAGAGGCATCATGAGGGTCAAAAACACTAGAGTTATATTAAAAGCAGTCCCTAGACATACAATGTACTTTGAAACATATGAGGATCTATGTATGAATATATACATATAAAGTAATATAGCTCTGTAATTATTTTCAATATACTTTTGTCTCTTTTTATATGCACACATATAATGTCTGTTCAGAAGGTACCCAGCCATGTACTATGAAAAATAGATACATTCACTGAAGATACAAGATACAAGAAACATTGTACACAGGACGATGATGCCTCAGTCCCCTTCAAAGTAGGTATCCTGGGGCATCACACAGTTCTCCCAATCTCCACCAGCTGCCTCATTGTATTTTCCTGAATCTCATCATGGTCTGAAATCTCTTCCCTTTCAAAGGTGATTTTAATTTTGGGAAAAGCCAAAAGTCACAGGGCACCAATTCTGGGTTATAGGGGGTGAGTCACCTGGGTGATTTGTTGTTTCACCAAAAAACTCTGCCCAAGACATGTTGCATGAGCAGGTGCATTGTCCTGATGAAGCTGCCCATCACCCGTTGCCCATAGCGGCAGTCTTCTGAGTCATCCTAATAGTTTCTGCAGAGAATGTTCAAGCTTAACACAAACTCTGATGCAGATTCTTTGCTCTGCTCAGTCACTGTGAATGCGATGGCCACACAGTACACATGCTCTCTCAGTGGTGTGTACCGCCCCCACCGGCTCTACAGTGAAGTCACCATTGTTCACGTATGTACATTCCAGTCCCCTCTCCTTGGCTGCCTGATTACATCGATGTTGCACCAACTGTTCTCTTTATATTGACAATGGCTGGACTTTTTCTGAACAGACCTCATATATACCACAGTCATCCTTGCCTTTAATGTTAACCACATGACACAATTGGAATTACATAGACAGTTCATTGCAATGCGTTTTTATAATACTTTTAAAATATGCCATGAGTGCATGTGTATGTAGACGTTTATGCATGTGTAACCAAAATTGAATCTAAAGCTATACTTCATTTTTCTTGTTTTACATGTCTGTTGAATGTCTAATCATCAGTATCCTTACAATTGCAACTAACTGATTTTTTTTTCTGTCTTCACTAATTCCCAGTGTGAACATGTATAGTTTTTGTGTTTATTAGTCCAGCCTCTTACAGACCCCCAACTCCCACTGAGGATTTTGGTAGAATTTGGACAGGACACCATCTGCTGTGTCCCATCTCCCTCTTTCTTTCATCTTCCTGCTTTGTTTTACCAAACCTGCCTTATTCAAGCACAGTACCTCATTCCTCAGACCAGACTGGGTCCTTACCAGGTGCTCCCTCGAGGAAAGTGTTACAGGAAGCAGATAGGAAAGACATATTTGCTTTGCTCCTTTTCCTTTTGAGATGGGCCACTCCTTGTCCTCCCACCAACCTGTTCTTTTTGGAAGAGTCTTTGGTGTTTTTTCCATCTGAGCGGGTTTGGCTTCCACCTGCTCACCTTATCTTCTACCTCCAGCTTCATGGTCAACTTGTCACTCAGGATATGTTCCTCATGCTCCAGTCATGAGGGATTTCTCTCTCCTGAGAAATATCTCTGCCATGTTGATCACTGGCCATCCTTTATGATTATTTGTGCGCATTTTTTCTTTTGTATGAGTCTATGCATTTCCTACAGGCATGTTGCATTTATTGTTATAGTTCCCACATCATCAAGCATGATACCTTCACAAAATAAAACAAGGTAAAAGTCTGTTGACATAATAGGTTTATAATGTAGCTCATAATGTTGGTGAAAACTTATGAGCCATTGTTTAATTAACTCTCTTGTCCACTACTGTGAGAGGTGATAATGCACAGCTGTAAATCATGCATAAATGTTTATTACTCTCACAGATGTTGCAGAGTAGTCAGAAAGACACAAACCAACCAACACATTCATAATCCAATTACAAACTACAACCAATGCTGTAGTGAAATAGGACTCTGAGATGGAAACTAATAGGAGATAATCTCATTTTATTAAGGGTAATTAGGAAAGCATCTTTGAGATTCAACTGGAAACTTGAAGGAAGTCCTTCTGCACATATATCCATTTATATCTCACTGATTATAATCTGGTGGTCAATGCTAACTACAAGGGAAATGGGGGAAATTGCCAACCCTAACAAAACTGGGGTTCTGGGAGTAAAGAAGAAGTCACAAAGTGGTAAGAGTTGGGCAAATAGCAGTGCCCATCCCACTACTAAAACTATTTAGGACCTTGTAACACAAATAGGGTCTTGAAGATATTTTAATTTAACCTGACCTTACTTAGGATAATTCCATCTTATCTGATATAGGAAATCACTGAATGACTTTAAGTAGGGAAGAGGCATGATCCCATTTGTAGTTTTAATTGATCATTCTAGCAGACTATGTGGAATATGGATTGGGCCGAGTAAGTAGAACAGATCATGGTGGCTGGATCAGCATGCTGGCAGTGGAATTAGAAAGCCACAGGATTGGATAAAGTAGCTGAGATAGAAAATGTCAAGGATGGCATGCAAAGAATATACACAAAAATAGTGCATGAAAAATAACTGCATAGATGGATATATATATGTGTGTGTGTATTTATATATATGTACACATATATGTTTTGTTCATTTGCTTAGTTTTTTAGATTCCCCATGTAAGTGAAATGATACAGTATTTGTCTTTCTCTGACTTATTTCACTGAGCATAAACTCTCTTATGTTCATCCACGTTGTCACAAATGGCAATATTTCATTTTTTTCTATGGCGGAGTACCATTGCGTTGTTTATATTTACCACATCTTCTTCACCCCATTCATTTATGGATGGACACCCAGGTTGCTTCCATATCATGTGCCCAGATTCTCCTATAAAGAGGTGGGGTCTACTTCCCCACATTCCAAACCTAGTCTGTCCTTGTGACTTATTTGAATGTGCAGAATGCACCAAGAGTGACATAATGGGATTTACAACTTTACTTCTGTCCCTTTGGATTATGTCCAACATTACATTAAAAGCCCAGCTAAAAGAGGCATGGAGAGAGTCCTAGAAGTTGGAGCTGCTCCAGCCATCCCAGCCAAGGCCCCAGGCCATTTCAGAGTGTCTGCCCCTCCCCCCACCCCAGTCCAGACTTACCTGACTGGGCCCCCTGACAGAGCCCACTTGCAAGGAACAGAATTGCCTGTCAATTCACAGAGCCATGAAGAAAAATATATTATTGCTGTTTAAGCCACTTAGTATCCAGAGGTTTTGTTATGCATGAAGAGATAACTGATACCCTAGGCTCATGTTAGCTGAGTACATTTCACTTGGTTCTCTAAACTCAGGAGTGTGCGCAAGCAGAATTTCCCGTTCGCGTAATAGCGTCTAGGAAACTCCAAATAGAAATTATTCCAGTGAAGGCTTGGACCATTTTGAGTTAGTCACAATTTCCTAATTTGTAAAGCAAGGACATTGGATTAGATACAATCAATATAATGCCAGTTTATTTTGGGAGTTGGATTCTTTGGAAGAACTGGAACTTGTGGTTCTAATGATTTTCTCTGTCCTGTGCCTGAATTGTTCTGGCCAAGTTTATCACTTGACTATCCAGGTGGATGAAATACACAGAAGCAGCTCCAAGTCTGTCGGAGGACAAGAATTCTCCTACTCCGCTTTTTCTGTGGAAATCTTGCTCCTCCGCCACTGAGATGGGTTGTGCCCATCCAGACCAACCCTGAAGAGCCATGCAGTGAACAGCTGCTGGCAGGCCAGGAAGGTGATTTATGCGAGGGGCCTGTGCCTTCCACCGAATGTTTAGATGGAAGAGTTCTTGAGCACATTTGCCGAGCCCTGTAAGCGCATCACACAGGCCGCCCAGTGTGCTGGATTAGAGGCCAGACTGCGGCTTTGCTGATGAGACGTGCCTGTGTGGGGTTGGTTCCAGCTGCCGTGTCCTAAGTCCCTGCAGCCAGCTGGCCCTGCGCCTTTGACTTGCGATTTTGTGTGCTTTGTTGGGTGTTTTGGGCTTTGCTCCACGACCTTGAGTGGCATTATGTCAATGAAATCATCCCGTGGGGAAATGACTGAGACTGCCAAGAGCTGTTGAGCAAAATTTTACTTACCGTTGGAAAGAAACTGGTGGCGATCAAGTGCATACAATTTTGGAGCCAGAAAGCACTTTAGAAACCATTCACATTTCTAAACCCTTTGAACAAGGGGGTATGCCTAAAGTCACCAAACTACATAGTTAATGATATTCTTTAAAAATATGCCCTTTAAAAATAAACACTTCGGCCCTGGCTGGTAGCACAGTAGATAAGGTGCCAGCCTGTGAACCCAAAGGTTGCTGGTTCGATTCCCAGCCAGGGTACATAACCAGGTTGCAAGCCAGGTATCCAGCCAGGTCCATGGCTGGAGGCAGGTGAAAGACAGCCATACATTGATGTTTCTCTCCCTCTCTGCCTCTCTCCCTTCCTCTGTCTCTCTCTGGAAATAATAAAGAAAATCTTTTAAAAATTTAAATTAAAAAAATTAAATAAAAATAAACACTTTAGGCTCTTTCTGCATAAGCTAGGCATCAGAGGGTAAGTTCGGGTGCTGTAATATTGTGGTCAGTGCTTCAGAAATGCCAAACATTGATTTGCTCAATATTTGCTCTCCTGAACATGGACACAGATGGCTGAGCAAAGGCAGTAATCAGATAACCCCAGGTACCTTTGGATACGAATATGTACATGTGTGTACATGTATACATATACATGTGTACACACACACATGTGTATACATGCATATGTATATAGGTATATGAGAGAAAAGATTGCCAGGGCAGTGACTGAGCCAGCTTCCCCTTTAGAAGAAATAGAGTAAGAAGAGAAAAATAGTGGCTTATGTTGCCTTCTAACCCCCTGAAAGCTCCCATCCTACAAAACATGGTCCAGTGAATCGTTCAGGAATCTGATCAGTGAGATATTTCCCCTCAGAGGCTGGGAGATTTCTCGTCTTTTCCTGACACAGCCTTTAGGAAATTAAGGCAGAGAGCCCGGAGTTCCCCCTAGAGGCTAGTATTTATACACATGAAACACTGCAGTATGAGGACCTCACTGGTTCCAACGTCCTCACAATTCCCTAATGAATGTGTCCTGACAATTCCCTAATGAACGTATTAGCAGGCTCTCTATTCACTACCTTGACAAATTTCTACAAAACGAAGGGAGAACATTCAGTTATGTTGCATCTGTTCAAGAGGGAAGACATAGATATTGTTTCTTTGACACGGAACGTTTTAGAAAAATACAGGTTTTGACTTTTCGCCTTCTAACCTGGGCTGTGAGATCGCACACTTAGGCTCTGTGATCCAAAGTATCAACTAGTGGCCAAAGCAAGTGCGCAGGGCTTTTGTGGTCTAAGTGGTGAGCCGGGCAAGCACCACACTCTATTTCTAAGCTGCTCTCTTCATAACTGAATAGCTGCTGGTCATCAGCTCGGGCTGCCATGGTGATTGGGCACCGACTGTTGTGGGATCCGGCCCCTCATCCAGCAGGCTGCACTCGGCGACAGTGACAGCTCAGATGCTGTCAGTGGCCGTCAGTTTCGCAAGGGCAAATTCTCATACAGCCGGGGCTCCAAAAGTGGGGTGTTGCTCTTTCACAGGTGTTGAAACAATGGACAGTCATTAAGAAAGGTCGAGGGCCCCTTTTGCTTTCTCATTTCTTATTATACTTTGTTTTCTCTTACTGGTGTGCCAGAAACCTCCAAAGGGAATTGAAGTCCGATGCTGTTAAGTAGCAGGTGAATTGGTTCAATTCCTGGTGAGACATATGGACAGAAAGCTTGGGAATATTGTGTAGTGTAGAAAAATAGCATCTACATCTTTCTCTCTCTCACTCTTGCCCTCAATATAGGTATACTCTAAAGAGTAAAATTTTAATTTTTACATCTGCAGAATGCATATTTTTAATGAATTTATGTAGTATAGGTACTACAGATATGATTGCCCCTGCGATCTGTTTTTCCTGTGTCTCAGTGCTAAGGATCTAGAAAGAAATGAGGGCAGAGGAAAGGAAGTAGAGGTATTGGCTTGTGTATAAAGTCTGTCCCAAAAGTACCTGCCCCACACACTGTTTTAATTATATTGACATCAGCTCAATACTGTCAGGACAGACCTTGTGTTTTCTGCTTTCACTTTTGCTGTAGTCCAGAGGCAGCCGGCTGGGGAGGAGGCCATTTGGGAAGTATTTGCAGCGTTCTTCAATTTGACCAGTTTGCTGCCGGTCCTCCAGAGGTGTGTGCACCATAGAGGAATTCCTGTCATTTACAGGAACACAAAGCAGCCTTCAGAAACACACTCACTGAGCAGACGGGAGGAAAAAACACACTATTGGTCCAAGAAGAGTAAGGAAGTCCATGTCTGGAAAATCTTGCTGAGCACCCCCCCTGGAAATATTTATTGCTTTCATCTTAAACTGCAGCTCCCAAGGTCTATTTTCACATGTATAGCATATCTGGCAGCAAGCAAATGGAATACTATTTGGTATTTTGTTTTTGCTTTTTAAGTTCCACTTTTAAAACTCCATAGGAAATAATCAGCTCATGAGTTTGGTTTTGGCATTCTTTAATGGGTTCATATTTAATGGATCATGACTATTTATTCGACCACAGGAATAAGAATACATCTGAACGCAAACTCTTCAAACTATGAGAATGGATTGAAATGGAAGAACGTTTATGTGAAAATGAACCTGGGGCTTTGAACAAAAGACTTGACTTTGAATAGCCATGCTTATCAAAGTCACCTTATATACTTCCTGCGTGCGCTCCTTGATTGCCCATGTAAGGGGTTTAGGTGAGGTGCTTGAATCAGGTTGTACAAGAAAGCAGTTTCTGTGGAAAGAGTGCTGGGATCGCAGTTTGAAAACTGAGTTCAGTGCGCAGGTTTTCCTCTCCCGTAGTTGAAGTATAACTTTGTGAACATTTGGAAATAGGAACCAAATGCTTGTCCCCCACCCCACCTCCCATAGGATGACTGCATCAGTCAGGGCCCACTCAGAAGGCAGAAACCACAACAGTTACTTGGACACAGGTGTTGAATGTAAGTAAGTAGACATAACACTTCTGACTGGAGTAAAATGATCACAAAGATGCCAACTCTGAAAGGTGGCTGTCACCTCTAGAGCTAGAGGAACAAATGGGGGAAGAGTTTGGAATTATGAAAACTTAGAGCCTTGGAAGGAAGGCCCAGTAGAATACAGATTCAACTCACTGTTGATGAACTTGGACAAAAAGCCCTCTTGTGCTGAGACCCACTCTGCAGGGCAAGCAGGCTAGAGAAGGCTGCACACAGTGGGGGTATCGCAGACTACCTGGGTTTGGGCTCCTGGGAAAAGAAGGTAGCAAGGGCGAAGCTCTTAGGAACAAGAGGAGACAGCTAGCCCGCAGGAGGGAATGTACCTCCTCCTCCTCCTCCAGACTTGTCTGTTACCAGCCTAACCCAGAGGCAGCAGGGAAGACAGATGTGGTTTCCGGAGTCCCAGCCTCAACATCAGGGCAGAGTGGAGATACTGGATCAGTGGCTGGACAGATCATCACTGGCCCAGCTGTAGATAAAACTGCGTTGAAAATGGAGATATAAATAAAAAGTGTACCTCTGCCACCTAAAGGGGGAATTTATCATTTATATTAGAATCATTAACACTTTTTGCTCTTTGAAATCTTGAAAAATAATCATGGCTTAGATATTCTTAATGACTTCCATATCATCACATATCTTACCAGTTGCTGGGTACTTAATAGGTATGCTGCATGAAGCTCTCTTACGGTTGAGGCGCAGTGGCTTCTGGGGCAGATGCTGCTTCTGCTATAACAAGGAATTAGACCAGTCGCCTTTACCTAGGTGCTCACCTCAGACCTAGGTCAATCTAGGGTGAGCGGAAGTGGGGTGAGAATTTGAATTACGTTAGCATTGGCGATGTGTAAGGGAAACTGATTTAGGTTTTAGTTTTTTGTTTGTTTTACTAAAGAAAATACTTGGAAGAATAGCCACCAAGATGGGAGATATTGAATGTTACCCATGATTACTTGGATTAGGTTTACATTATCTTAAAAAATGACGATTGAAACACAGATGCAGGTACTGAACAGAGAATGGGACAACAGTTACTCCGCTTTTATTATTTTGCTGAAATAAAGCAAGGGTGGGCCATAGGTTCTTGATGTATAGACCCCCGTGCGCTTGGAGAGAGGCTAGAGGAGTGGGCTGCGTTCCTTGGGAGGCTACACGGGCCCAGCCTCTTCCACCTCACGTCTCCTAGGCATTTTCTTTCTGTGGCTCAGGGCATCTAAGAGCGCAAGAAGTGGCTGTGATCGGAAGGACAATGGAGTGTGTCCTGGAGCACAATTATTTGTAGAGAACATTGAGTACCTTTAAAAAAGAACACAACAACTCTTACTTGTGTTTTACATTGAGAAGAATAAACAGATACTCTTGTCAGACGATGATAATGGCTTTCTTTTTTTGCAACCGCTTTGACAGTATTGATTTCGGAAAGGCCCGGAATTGTTTGAGCATAAAATTTGTGGTTTGTCTAATTTGAAAGCATGGCTGAAAAATAAAGAGGTGATGCGTGATCCCCTGGTGGTAGGGGTGGAGGGAGGTGCTAACAGTGTGACTTTTATGGAGCACAATTCTTGATATTACATTCCAATAGAGTGGTACCTTTTTTTTTTTTTTTTTTTTGACCTCGTGAAACTTTCTACTTCAAAGCATATTGTATTGGTAGGTAATCTCTAGAACATATTTAATTTTCATACATTATTGATGTTAGAAAAGGCTGGCATTTTATAGTTTTAAGAAAAATATTTGTATGCCTTAGTTTTAAGAAAAATACTCTTATGCCTCTCTAAGAAAATGGAAAACCTGGCTCGTGAGACTATCCTTGTGTCCGAATCAGCTGTGGTTTTAGGCTATCCCTTGGGAGAGTAGCTTTACTTTCATTCTTTTCAAGGATCCTTTAGTGCTAAACTTCTATAAGAAAGTAAATATTTCTTCCCAAGAATCTAACTTTCAAAGAAAGTCCAACAGACAATACAAGCAATAGCTTCCCTTTTGTGCCATCCTTCTTTTTCACCCTCATGTAGAAGGTGGTTTGCAGACGTTTCTTTTATCTCTTGTACATCAGCTTTTATTTTCTGACGGGAAATCATACTAAAAATGGGCTATCACCTGTGACGTCAGAGTTTATATCTACGTCAGGATAGATTGCTGACAGTGGCCTCAAGTTCATTTGTTTTTCTCAGGTTGTCCATAAAAGGCCATCGCCGGGAACAATCCTAGCTATTCAATTTGGAAGCAGGACAGGCAACTTTCTTTCCAAAGGAGTGTGAAAACTTGAGGAAAATACCATCTGCTATGCATTCCTCATTGGCACTGGCTGAGCTGTAAACACCAGCTTCTGGCTCCCTTCCCCCAGCTGGTTGCCAAGTGCAGGAAATCTGTCTTCCCCTCAGTGGAGCAGCTCTTGGGAGCAGGTGCGCACTGGAGTGGACATGGAGGGTGCTAAGGCAGATAAGACGTGGCTCTCTGCTCATCTTCTGTGGCTAAGGATTGCAGGACTCCCACCTCAGGTTGCTCACCAGGGATGTTTCCCAGGATCATTGCCTTGGGTAGAGCCCATTTTAGTTTACAGACTTGCAGCCGTGTCACCAGGCTCACCGTGAGAAAGATGTTCTTTTATTTGCTCATATCCCAGATCTGTACTTGTCAACTGTGAGGATGAAAACCAGAGGATAGGGAAAGAGCCTCCTGCAGGCTGGCCAGCGAATTCTAGTGGGTCCTTTCATCATCCATGTTGGGGCAGATTTAACCTGATTTGAGCCTACAACTTGGGTCAAAAAATTGACTGGCTAATGATCCTTTCCCTAAGGTGAAATACTCCAGAAATAAAAGATCTTTCTAAAATGAGACCACACACGGAAGTGACTGGATGGTGAAAGTTTTAACTTCATCAAAGTTGCAAAAGTCAACCCATTTCTTATCCTCTTATTAGTCCGGGAGAATTGGTGTTGGAGCAATTAATATAGAGGATGATGAAAACAGAGGCTGTTCCTTAGTGACCTCTTTTCAGTAGTGGGGTTGGGAGGGGTCTTGGTACAATGCCCCCTCTGTAGATTAATACCCTAGCCCCCCATCCCAACCACGGTACCATAAGCAAAGGCTTCGGGATGGAAGAATGTTATTATTCACAGGGTGGAGCCCGTAGTTCTTTGCTATTGACATGTATTTTGTGAAAATGTAGGGATGGGTATGTAGTCACATAATGAGCTCTGATTTTGTCATTTCATCATATAGCAGAGTTTACAGATTGTCCCTTTTAGATGTTTTGCCACATTTCTGACAGTTAGAGTCCCCTGGGTCCTCTCTTTTTCCCTCAGGGTATCGTGAAACTGTTGTGACTCAGGGTGAGGATATTTAACCTTGAGTCGGGGGTGTTGGGAGCCTGCCTACTCTTTATGGAAGATTGTTTCCCTTTCCTGAGCCACCTCTGCTGTCCTACATGCCCCTAAAACTAGGAAACAGACTTTTCACCTAGCAGACTCCATCCTCATCTCACAAATACTTTCATATTTTATTTTCAGGCTTCTGTATCATGATATCAAAGGGGTCTCCAGAGAAAAGTTCGCATGAAAGTATTTGCTCGGACACTTAGTTAGAACATTTGTAATACTGTTTTTATTAATTAAAATTTTTTAATTTTCATTTTTCCAATGTGGAAACGAAACAAATCTGATAGCATCTTCGCTAATTCAGCTGAAGGTAAACAATTTAATTTTGTTGATTTATTTGAGTCCTGTGTCAGGTGCTCAAACCAGCGTTGACTTGGCTCACCCTCACCGTTTCATGTCAACCAGGACTCAACACTGAGTGTTTCCTAAGAGAAGGGCCATGCCTTTTCCTCAGAGCACTGGCCACATAATAATCAGGTAATTGGAATGTGTGTGGCATTTTCATCTAAAAACAAATCCCTGGCTCTTTAAGACTCAGTGTTATCCCATTAAGCAATTCGGAGAAGAATTTGAACATCTACTAAAGTTGAAATTAAAATGGCATCCATCTTTTTTTTAAACACTCATCTGGTTAATTAGAAAAATAAAGTATTGACCATACAAGGAATGGCATTAAATGTGATGAAATCAAATATCACACTCCACCTCTTCCTCACATTTTAAAGACATGGTTGCTTGTTTAGGCATTTCAAGACCATACAGTCATTAACAGAAAGATTGCTCCAGTGTTCTTAAAAGAGAGGACTGGGCTCTAGCTATACAAAGTGAAATGAAAAATTAAAGTATCTCCATAATTTAATTAAGCCTCGTACCTTTATCTGTTACATCTGGATCAGTCATGCAACTAAACCTGGTCAATAATATGGTGGCTGGAGAGACCAGGCCCTGCCTTTTATGTCACTTGAAATGCAGGCCCTTCATTTAGGGAAGTCGCTCTGCCCCATCATTATTTAGCACTTTTATGCCACTACTGATTAACACTACACCGTTACATAAAAACGTTAAAAGATTCCAATTTAAACCAAATATTTCCATTATTTAGGCAGTGTAGCCTGAAATTACTTAATGTTTGTTATAATTTTGTCTTTTTTGCTGAGTTTCTAGAGCCGTAATTCCACGTAGGAAAATTGATTTTGCTCAACAGCTCCCATGCCCTCTCTTTACATTTTTTTAAAAAATTATTTTTTTATTCCTCTTTTGTTCTTAGCTTTAATTTACAGGTTTTTGATTGCCTTTGTTCATCCGGATAATCTCTTTTACCACCTTTGTTTATTTGGTTGCCAGTTCAGTTAATGAAAGAGACTTTTATTCTCTTCCACATCATTAATATGTCACTTGTTTTTTCTAGTCTCATTTTGGTTTTATTGTTCATGTGATTTAATATTTAAGGTTATTTGTTTTTTTAGAAAATGTATTCTATCAGCCTTCTTGTTTCTGAAGTCTCTTTAAATCATAGAGTGACAGAGGACAAGAGTCAAAAAAGAGAAAAGTGAAATGGGATAAAACTAATGACCAGTTTGTCTTGGAGTTCTACTGTTTGAGTTTAATTAGGAAGCCCCCCAGGGTAGATCTGTCTTCTTCTGGAAAAGAACAAGAGTGTGTTATTTATGTTTTAGTTCATAAGTTCCTAGGCTGGAGATCATGTCTATCTAAATGGAGTGCTCAGCTCAGCACCAAAGAAGATGATGATAATGCTGCTGTCCAATAAATTAGAGCTATTTCTACAATTGTTTGTTTCTTTCCACAATTCCATTTCCTTGTTGTTGTGACGATATATGCAGACTTAAATGAGTTTCTACTGTATGTTTACATCCATAAACTGAGGTGAAAAAGCAGTTTTCTCAAACTGCCACCATCACCTAATAGAAAAAGGAAGATATAGGAGCCATTTACCCACAGGTTCACTCACTAGTCTAGGTATTGGGTTGGCCAAAAAGTTTGTTGAGTTTTTTTCCCATGTAATGGCTCTGGTAGTGCTTTGTGGTTTTTAACTTCATTCAAAATAATTTTGTTAGATTGTATTGTGACAGCTGTCATTTCAATGTGCATTAAAACAAACTTAACCAAAACTGGTGAAGTTTGTGCAGCCATTTTAATATTGAAGATAAAAGAAGATACACAACATTTTGGGCATATTATGCTTTATTTTTTCAAGAAAGGTAAAAATGCAACTAGGATGCAAAAAATAAAAAATAAAAAGATTTGTACGGTGTATGGAGAAGGTGCTGTGACTGATTGAACATGTCAAAAGTGGTTTATGCTGTTTCTTGGTACTATTGACATTTTGGCTAAATCATTCTTTGCTGTGAGGCCATCTTATGCATTGGAAGATCTTTAGCTGCTCCCCTTGGCCTCTACCCACTAGAAGCCAATAGCTTGGGTAGAGACCAACAACATACTCAGAATATCCAAATCAATCAAGTTATTGGTAAAAATGAAAAATAAGTCTTTTATGGGAAAAAAACTAAACGGACTTTTTGTCAACCCAATTATACTGAGGAAGGTAAAATATTAGCACTTTCAGAGAAAATGGACAATTGTTAGCCTTAAGTGAATGTAAGCATAAACCCCCTGTTTTCTTTGATCATTCAGGTTCTATTGATCATTGCTAAATTGAATTAAATATGAATTACTGTGACTCTGTTTTCCTATAAATACCATTGAAATTTATCAGACCTAGGCTGTTTAAGTTTGACTTGATTTAAGTGTATTGTCTATATCTGCTCACATTCAACACGTTCTAATTAATGTGGCTGTAATTCATACTTTGATGTCCTGCCATGTGTATGTTTGTATGCATGTGTACTCTTTCTAGTCCAAAAGGCCATGTGCATTGAGTGATGTAACCATGTCCCCTTGTCCACACCTGGCTCCTTCCATACCTCTATGAATAATGTATGGTATGTATTTTTCTCTACATCGTTGTCACTATTTTTCAAATTCTTGATTTTCTACCAGCTATTACCGCCCGCCCCCCCCCCCCCAAGATAAACACTCTGGCATTTAAAAAAATTAGGGAATAGTTATCTGGTAGTGAATACAGATCCTTCTCACCAAGAATACCTTCTTTTTCAAGAGATTTGTCACCTTTAGTATGTCTTGTAATAGAATCAAATTAGTTACAAGTGTCTGTGGCTATGTAATGTCTCTTTTTCTACTAAAGAAAAATACTATGGTTTTGTAATACATAGATACCACCATTAATAATATTATTGTGCACACTTCCCCAAATATAAGTGATTTAGGTACACTTCAATGTTACTATGTTGTGAATTAAAGGAAGTATAGAAATAAGCACAGCCATGCAAACTTAGCTTAGGATAGTTGAAGAAGAGTTTACAAAGCACTTCTTTGCCAGTCAAATGCGAAGATAGACACCAAGAGAATGATGTTTTATTTTAAAGTATTCCACCTTGAGAAAAGTGTTATGTGCTAACTGAATGATGCAAAATGGGGAAAAATGTGTAAATTCAGGATTGTTTTACATCTTTATATTTTAAAGAAAAAATATCAATATATTGTTTTAGTGATGTGTTTATCATCTTGTCAGTTATGTCCTTGTTTCTTGGATGACTGATGAGTGTATTGCTGGAGAAAAGAGTGATTTTCTTGCTCTAGCTGATATCTTTCCCCATGCTTGTATCCTTATACCTTGTAGAAGCTATATTGTCAACCTCATGCTTGTCCTGAGCTACTTGGGAATGGGCATGATGGACATGAGACAACTCCGTGCATCTCCTTTTCCCACTATGGTGCCATCCTTGGGGCTGCTAGTTTTATATTTTGAGTAGAGGGCCTGCCTACACAACACTTTATGCAAAAATATACATCATGTAAAAATTTGTAAGTACATGTATTGTATACCCTCCTCCTTAGGTTCTCTGTTTTTCAGATAGTATCAGGCTAGATTATCTTACCGTTAAGAAGACTAATGCTCTTTTTCCATCTGCAAAGTTTTTTCTTAACTTCTGTGCTTACTTCTCTTTAAATGCATACTGTCTCTCACAAGGCAGGGAGGCTATTTTAGAAAATGTGAATGAATTAAAATAAACTTATAGCAATCATTACAAAGATACAAAGCATACTCAATATTTAAAATAGCTAAATGGTAACATCTTGAAAATATAGTAAATCTCATTGTTAATAAATGTTATTAAGTGGTAGCTTATTACTTAGCAGAAGCAATACTCAGTGAGCTATCTATGGGCCATTAGTGTAATATTAATGTTTATGGTAACTTGTGTTAACTCTGTATAGTGCCTTACTGTTGTTAAAGTGCTTTCACATGCATCATCTCTTGTGATTCCCCAAACAAAGGAAAAAAGTAAAGGGTAGTTTCTCTGCTTTACTAGAGATAAACAAAAGATTGAAGAGATAAGGTGCTATGACCAAATTTACGACTAGTCAGTGATATGACATTACTAATAACGAACTTTTCAGTTTAGTATTCCAGTTGAAGAGGATGTAAATAAAGCAGAATATAAGGTAAATAAAAGTTGACATAAAAGATATTTAGGGTGACTTGGATCTATTAGTCATTATGTTGTCCAATCAGTTAGGAACTCTGATTTTGGAATTCATACTTAAGGAAAAAAAAAAAAAAAAAAACAGGCAAAATGCCAATTCTCCAGTTTAGTGAAAGGCCAATTTATATTAGTTTGATTTATTATAAAGTTGAAGGTATTTTGGAAACCTTCACAAGTATAGGGATTTATATGAACTAAGAAGCAAAGGCTATTCTTACATCCAATGTATAAATGTCCTGTATCTATCTATCCCTTCATCTCCAGAATATTAATATCTTTGTCTTTTCAAAATATGAACTACACCCTTTGGAATGGGCTATGTAGCCTGCTCAGTTCTTGAGATGCCTGGTTAATTGACCAGTAAGATTATCAATTTCAGCGGTTTCTATTTGAGTGGTTACATTGGAAAACATCTTGTTTGCTCTGTAGCAATAAACTGAGACCACAGAGCTGTTTCCTGCTGGCTCCTAGGCTGCTAATATTCAAATTTCTTCCAATTCAGACGGCTGAATGGTCAGGATAGAAATGAAACCCTTCATCTCCTCACTGATGATATTTCTTCCAATGAAACCGAGGGATGGATGACATTTTATACTTTTTAAGTTAATGACAGTGATTTGTACTTGAAACTCTTAAAGTACAAGTTATTCTTTGCTTTGCATTTTTTCCACTAATAATAGGTTTTCAATCCAAATTCTTTTATGATAGTGTTCACTTACAGAAATGGTTTATAGAACCTTTGGAATGAAGCCACCGACTATTCTAGCTTTAAAAGCATCCACATAGGCAATAACCCGTTCAGTGTTGGTGCTTGCTTTTTATAGGTAATTAAAGTGGTCTGAAATAAAAATGAGAATAATAAATAAAGTTCAGTTTCAGAGATCCAGGCAGTAAGCAAAATAGTTCAGACGGGCATTAAGTGACGGGAATGCTTTTTCGGCAAAATTTCTCTCGACAAAATGTTTGAGGCCCATTTTGAAATCCTCGTATATTATGAAACTGTTCATAGTCTTATAAACATTTCCTTGTAACTGTAATTGAACATGTGCAAATGTGCAATGACTTATACTATATTTAGGCAGAAGAGGCCATTGTGTTTCTGGTGTGGCGTAAGCAATTATAAGATTCCCTACCTTAAAATAGATTTTCTAGTCCTCCGCACACACTACTGCTAAGAGCATCTCAGAGGCCTAAGAGCTGAGACAGCATAGGACGCAGGCAGGAGAACTTGAGAGGATGAGGAGGAGCGCTCAAGATCAGCGTCTCCTGTTTCTCTATTTTGTTTAGTACTATTCCAAAAACTAGATGTAATGCAATTGACCTTGCCAAGTTCTCAGCTAATCATTACTCTCTTTGATTGTGTCTTTGCTATTAACATTAGAAGATGTCGAGTCTTCCTAAGGCCGTCACTTAAATTCACTCTTCTGAGATTTAACTTTCTAGTATACGAGCAGTAACCACATTACAACCAGTGTTTTGAGAGCTTTCCATGAGCAAGGTCCTGGGACGTGTGGGTTGAAAAACAGTATTGCATTTAAAGCTTGCAATACTCTGGGAGGTTGTACCATTTCTATTTTATGTGCAAGGAATCTGAGGATTGGAGAGGTGTATCATAAATTATCACAGATTTAGCACCTTAAAACCATACATCATTCTGTGGCTTAGCACTTGGGCTTCACTGAGTGTCCAGGGTCTGCAATCAAGGTTTTGGCCGGACTGCCAAGTAGAGCAGAATCAGTTTCCCTATCTACTTCAGATCTCTGCAGAATTTGGTTCCTCGCGCCTATCTGACTTGGGCCTTAGACATCTGCCAGGTTTTGACTGAGGTTGCCCCAGGCCCTAGAAGCTGACATCAGATTCTCCTCCTGGGAGCTTCTCCAACTTGGCCATTTACTTCACACAAGGTTGTCTGGCTCCTGTCTGCTAAAAAAAAATCTTATGTAACATAATATAAGCACAGGGTGACACCTCGTCACCTTTGCCATGTAATATGATAATCACAAGAGTAATATTCTATCACCTTTGCCATATTCTCAATTAGAAGACAAGTCACAGGGCTCGTCCACATGCAGGGCAAGGAGATGATACAGGGCAGGGACCCTGAGAGCCACCCTGAGGTCTGCCTGCCACGTGCAGTAAACAAACTCAGGTCCCACAGCGGCTGTAGAACCCGCAACTGGAGGTTCCTGGCCCCAGGTGCACATCTGAACCACTACTCCTTCTCATCTGCAATGGGTACGAGTGAGATCAGTACTTCGCAAGGTTACGGTCTCTATGTACTTGGTGACTTTTCAAAAGTGTAACTTAACTGATGTCATTTCTGCATTTGGGGACTTTCTTTAATGCTCATTTACTCCTTAAAATAAGACCTGTGTGTTTTATCCCATCCGCTGAGGACCGTAGTTGAGAGTGGTGTTGAACCCGACACAGTCATGGCCACTGACTGTTGCTTTCAACAGTGAGGAGTGGGGTCCAGAGAGACGGGCAAGTGCCTTTTCCGGTCAGACTGGTGTGTTTATTGACTCCCTGCGAAGCCGTGAAGCCTGTGTAGTGTTCCCCTGTGTAAGAAGCGTCGCTTCATTTTTACTGTCAGACCCTTTAGTGAAATGACGGCACGTGCACTTGGACGGCAGCCAAAGTCGCTGGAAGTTTAGCTGTTGGCACCTTTTCTTAGGGCTGGAGGTGAAAAAAGCAGAAGATCCACAGTTCTCTCTTTCTCCAGTCGTTATTTATTTATTTAAAGATTGTATTTATTTCTTTTCAGAGAGAGTAGAAGGGAGGGAGAAAGAGAAGGAGAGACGCATCAACGTGTGGTTGCCTTTTGCACACCCCCAACTGGGGACCTGACCTGCAACCCAGACACGTGTCCTGACTGGGAATCAACCCAGCGACCCTTTGGTTTGCAGGCCGGCAGACTCAATCCACTGAGCCACACCCGCCAGGGCTCCAGATAGTATTTACAGATGTGCTAGAAAGAGCTACCCCAGGGTTTTATGCCTGTGTCACGGGCCTTGGGAGCCCCTTCCCTTTGGTTCTGGCACGGCTGCTAACAGGGAGGGAGGGGCGAGCCAGAGGTGGAGCCCCCCACCCTTGGCTGGCGGGTGGAAGAGAGGGGCCCATCTGGGGACAGAGGGGCTGGCTGCCATAGCGACTGGCCTCTCTGCTACCTGCCGCAGCATCCGGGCCGGGAGCAGGGAGACGGTCTCTCCCGTTGGGAACAGGTGGGGAGAGGTCCGTGCTGCTTGCCCTTCATCAGATACCTCCGATGTGTTTCCAGTTAGTAGTTTCCGTTCACCAAATTCTCTCCGTCTGAGGTGCCTCTGTGGCATTACACCTGCCCTCGTTTGGAGGAACTTCCGTTTCTATAGTATTCAAGTAATGAGGCTTTCCTTGCGGTAACCGCGTTGCAGCTGGAAAATGAAAACAGTTCCTGAGGCATTTGTTCATGCCACTAATTACCATTTGTTTCTTTTTTTCCAGTTTAATTGCTTTTTCGTTTTGCATGAATGATGAATAGGAAGACAGATTTTTGGTATTTAATACTATATCAAAGCATGAGAAAATAAGATCTTGTACAACGGGGAATAGATAAATAAACATCAACTGCACTGCCTTTTTTTTTACTTTAATGAAAGAGAAAAAAAACCCCAGTAAGTGGAAATAAACACCGAATGAATGACGTGCTGAGCCAGGAGACATGGGGTCACTGAAAACATAACTCTCTGTCCTGCGCTAAGTAACGCTCCCTTTCGATTTCAAAATGTGGCAGCCACACGAATAAGCTAAAGAAGAGGGTGGCAGGATGGCTAAGAAAAGGAAGCCCTTTCCACCCACCCCCGAGAGCTACCCAGCTGGCAGGTAATGATCAGGCTTTACAACCGAGTCCTTCCGTCCACGGGGAAGAATAGTTTGTTTCCCACTATTTATCGTACTCCCAGGACCCAGCCTCATTTCGATGCGCCGTGGGAAACAGGACTTGAGCGCCTGCGTGCTGTGCCTGAGCGTGCGGGACAGCGGACTCTACCTTAATGCTTTGTCGGCTCCTCTTTTCTCGCTCGCAAACATGGCTATTAAACCTGTATCAGTCACAGTCCCAACAGGAAACAGATGGTACTCTCAAATTAGGATAATTCCAGGAGGGTTTGTTTACAAAGGGACTATTTACAAAGTAAAGCCACTAGCGCAGTAACCCGGTTTAATAATGATGGAGGGATTATCACTCCTAGGCCAGAGAGAGAAGGAGGAACAGTTCCCAGAAAACAGAGCCTTGAATAAAGAAGCCAGTCTGGTGAAGATAGCCGGCAGGAAGGGAACCCCATGGCATGCATATCCCTGCCCTCTTCTCCCCCACTGGGGCCCCCAAGCGGCTGCTAGACCCCATCTGTTGGAACCCAGCTGAAAGCCGGAGGACAAGGAAGCCCTTGATGTGGGACAGAGAGCTGAGGGGAGCAGGGGTGGGGCAGAAGGCAAAGAATGAAAAAGGGTGGGGCCCTGGCTAGGTTAGCTTAGTTGATTGGAGCATCATCACCCCTCTAGGCCAGAGTTGCAGGGCAGATGCAAGGATCAGCCATGAGTGAAAAAATAATCTGAACAACAAATCAGCCTTTCTCTCTCTCTGTCTCTCTCTCCTCTCAAAATCAGTCAATAAAAATATATATTTTAAACAGTAGAGTGTAAGATCTGGAGAGCTGGAGGAGCAAATAGGATTTGGCACGTTTGGTACAAATTTCAAAGTATGGGAATTAGAATATTTGTAGTGCAAGGTTTTAAAAATTTTTTATAGTTTGTGATAATCAGAATAGATAGCAAATACTTGATACTTATGAGGCATTTAGACTTGAGAGCCTTGCTTTGTTGACTTTGAAAGGCAGAAAAGAAAACCTTATTTGTTGGGTCTGTGTTAAGGCAAAAAAGCCAGTTTGTGCATGTGGGCTGTGTTATTCCCTTTCACAGTTTTCTTTAACTGTAAACTACTAGGACAGTTGAATGGCTAGTCTCTCACGTGGCCCTCAGTTAACTCGGCATTTTATTAGAGTGTTAGATACAGGTCAGTATCTGGGTGTTAGGGCTGTGTGGAAGACACACAGATAGAGCCTTGAAAGCATTCACAAAGTGACACCCAGGCAACATTGGGACAATACGGTGGAAAACAGTTATGCGAGGGCTGACAGATCACTTCTAGGACACAAAATTGGGGATAACGATGTTGGATAAGCTCTTAAGGTAGAGTCTTTTAAAGGTATGTGATTATATAGTTCTTTTCCCTCACATTGTCATATGCTTTCAAAAGTGGACATTAAAGGGAGTCAGGCGACAAAGGCACTATAATAAGAGTGACAAGGCAAGTTGTAGGGTGGGGGAAGACGTTTACAACCCATATAAATTACAAAGGACTGTGATCCATTTTATATATAAAAATATAAAGCATCCTACAAATCAACAAAAGTAAGACAAATAACTCTAGAACAAAGGACAAACTACCTAAACCAGCATTTCACCAAAAAGGAAACTCAAGTAATCGGTACACAATTGAGAATCAGCCTCATCAGTAGTTGTCAGAGACCTGTTACATGAAGTATAATTACGTGTCATCAGTTGACAACAATTAAAAAGTTGACTAGTCTCAAGTATTGAAAGATATGGACAATTTTCATATGATTGGATGTCATCGATGTAACCATTTTGAAAAACCGGTTTTGCATTCTACTCCAGCTGTAGCTGTGATTTCTGAAGACCTCAAAATTCCTCTCCTGGGTAATTACCCTAGCACGTGGTTTGCACATGTGGTCCAGAAGCATGTGCAAGGATTTCAAAGCAACAACTTATTCTAGTCCATTCCAGCTCTGTGGAAATCATTCAAATACCATCAGAAGTAATAGGGATAAATAAATTCTGGTCTAGGCATACAAGAAATTACTCCCTGCCAATGAAAAGAAATGAATCTGAGCTATATGCAACAACTCAGATAAATCTGAAAAGAAAATGAGTAAGCAAAGCAAGATGAAAAATAATACAATATTTCTGTATTCTGTGTTAAGTGAAAAAAGAAGGCAAAAGGATAAGCCACATTGTTGTTCATAGGTGCATTCTGTGGTGATATTACTCTAAGGAAAAGAAAGGAAATCATTACAAAAAGACAGTGGTTGTTTCTGGTAGAGAAGTTTGGGGTTGTATTGGGGGAAAGATTCAAAATAGAGGTTTTCTACGTTGCTGGCTGAGTTAGTTCCTCCACAGGTGGTAGCTACAGTGATGAAGATTTTGTACTTATTAAACTGTGTATATAACCATGCAGGTTTTCCCCAGTACACTAACAACTTCTTAAAAGTCACCTGATTCTCCATTCTTCATGTTCTGCCGTTTTATGATGGACTCCGCATGTCTCCCAGGGGTGTTGAAAGCCACTGTTTTTAAGTTTCAGATTGCATTTGATGGTTGAGCATTTAAACATGAACAGCATAACAGGCAGTGTGATTAATCAGTAGATATCCGTTAGACTTGCACCATGTTTCTCTCCTTCTGGCGTATGGAAAGGAAAGACATCCTTAAGGCAATCAGAGGAAGCCTGGGGTTATGCGGAGGAAAACCCCTCCTGCTTGTGAAGGCTGGGTTCTGGCGTGTAGAGGGGTGAGATGGGAAGTGAACGTAAGGTGGTTTGGACTGGAAAACGAACAGGCCTGGAGCTGCAACTCGGGAAGAGCAACAGCCTGGAGCCCAGGCTCGCGTTAGGAACCAGTTTACTGGAGTGTTTGCTTCTGTTGCGGGAAGGCTTAATCTGAGTTACTGTTAGTAAACAAAGTGGGAGAATGGAAGCTCCCATAGAAATGGACAAATGCCTTTCTTTTTATAACCCCTCCAGCTGCTTTGGGAATTCTTGGGTCCTTATGGAGACTTTTTTTCCTGCATTTTTCCCAGGCAGTAGAAGACAAAGCATTGGGGAGTCTGCTTGATAGAAATCATTGGAAGATCCTGGGGGGCCAAAGTTTTAGATGGATTTCAGGGGAGTGTTTGTCATAGGTGTGGTGGTGTCTAAATAATTTACCCATTCAGTATTTAGAGGTAGTTCACCCACTGCCTAATTATGTATTAAGCACTATGTAAAAAAGCAAACACCTGGTTGGTGTGGCTTAGTGGATTGGCACTGGCCTGCGAACCCAAAGGTCGCTGGTTCTATTCCCAGTCAGGGCACATAACCAGGTTGCAAGTCAGGTCTCCAGCCAGGTCCATAGCTGGAGGCAGGTGAAAGGCAACCGTATGCTGATGCTTCTCTTTCTTCCTCCCTCCCTGCCCTTTTCTCTAAAAATAATGATTAAAAAATCTTTAAAAAATGATAAAAAAATTTAAAAAGCAAACAAAAACATGTGATATTTAGTACCTGTAATAATGACCAGATCAGGCAATTAGGTTATAATGCTAAATTATATGGTGTTTATGGACAGATCTTCCTTTCTTCTATATGATGACCCTATTTGATGTAACATAAAATATATATATATTTTAACTAAAAGTACTAAATGTATTACTATTTTCAGTCCTGATTTCTACTGACTTTTCAGAAATAAAGGATATAAAGGAAAGATTTGGTCATAATTAAAAACGAATGCATCCTTTGTATGAGGACTTTTCAAAGTCTAATGCACTTAGGGACCACCTGAGGATCTCAGGACCACCCAACATTCTGATTCAGCAGTCTGGAGCTGGCCCAGAGATTCTGCATTGCTAACAAATTCCCAAGAGACCCCAGAGCTGCTGACTCCAGGACCTGACTGAGGAAAAAGAGCAGCCGTCAAGTGGAATGTCGCAGCTAATTCGATCAGACAAGCCCATGTGCTTTCCCCACACCTGTGATGACCGGGATGCACCCGAAGTGCATGTGTACTCTTCCAGGACACATCTCATGGTCCGAGGTTTTCTTACACGTACATGGCTGTGGTCTTATATGTTTTTAAAGGAAAAAAATAGAACATTGAGTCCAGCCCTAATTCCATTCCAAGCTAATTGTGAGATCAGTAAGATGCTGATCAAAGCATACCTACTTCCAGTTTCAAGATGGAGTTTTGGGGACCTGACATGCGATATGGTGATTGTAACTAACGATACTGTATTGTACACTTGATTGGCGCAAAAAGCATAGATCTTCAGTGCTGTCACCACACAACAAAGAGCAGCTCATGTGGGGGTGTGGGGGTGTTAATTAGCTTGATTGTGGTGACCATTTTACAGTGTGTACAGGTATCAAATCATCACTTGGTATGCCTTAAATACATACAATTTCTATTTGTCAGTTAATACCTCAATAAAGCTAAAAGAACTAGAATTTTTATTTTGCAAAATTTTAAAAGTGTTGGATTAACTTATTTCTAATGTCTCTTCTAGAGCAGCACCCCTTAACTCATAAATGATAGAACACTGATGGTGTGCTCATGATGATGGATATGAGGGATGTGATTGACCCTTTCTTTTTTCTGTCTCTTTTCTTACTATATGTGTTTCTTACTATATCCATTTACTAAAGTCACTAAGGAATATTGCTTTTATAAAGAAGAGTATTTAATCCTCCTCCATTACAGTGCTTTTTACTGAATATGGATGTGTCTAAGAAGGCTAGTAATCGATTACAAAACCCATACCAAATGTCTAACTATATTTACTTCCCATTTGTTTTATTTGAAGGAATGGGAAAGAAGCAAGAATAAAGTCTCATCATAGTGTAATAATTTTTTTTTAAATGTAAAATTGTTTGAAGTCTCTGAAAAAATGGTAATAAAAGCACAAACTATCATAGCAGATAGCTTAGTTTGGAATAAGCTGTGAAATAAAACTTGTACAAGACAATTGTAAAATAACATTTGTACAAGACAACTGTGAAGTAAAACTTGTACAAGACAACTAAGATGAAAATTAGTTTATCTTAATCAGGCAAAATTATGGACATAGTTTCTTCCCTTTGAAGAAATTTGAACAAATGTTGAAATTTGTTTAAATCTTAGTAAAAGACTTCCTAAAAGTTTAGACTTTAGCCTAGAAGTCCTGGTTATGAATAAGTTTATTTACGGAGCAGGGGATATACTGACCATCTCAGGTTTTTCCCCGCTTTGTGGTACATTCCATGAAAACGATGTTCTAAACACTGATGCATCACATGGTCTATGGCCTGCAAAGACTATAACCGCAGTCTCTGAAGATAAAGAAAACTTTGAAGCATCCAGTACTCATTGCCAGGGCACTTAACACTGACCCTGGGGCCCAGAGATGTCATGAGACCAGCTGCGGCAAGCCAGATTCTCTGTGTGCTTCTGCCTCTTTCCCATGACCAAAGTTTCCATTGATTTCAAAAGAATGTCTCAGCTCGGGAAGCTGATTGAATAGGTAGTACTGGTCACCTCTTGCACAGACACTTGAATTCTGCCAAAAATTAAAATTAATTAAAATCACTGGGTTTTGAAAGATGGTCTTATCTCCTGAGATGTGAGACTAAAGATGGTTTTGCTTTCAGATTCCTGTTGGGAATAGAATTATGCTCTGTTCTTTCTGTTCTTGTAGATGCCTGAGCTAGCCCGAGCCCGGCTCCCAGTACCCTGGGAGCTCGGTGTCCCAAGGCATTCTGCTGTGCTGACTTCCCCACCGGGACCTCACTCATGACTAGAGTCTGCTCCCAGTAACGTTGGGGAACTGGTCTTGCACGTCTCCCAACTGTACAGTCAGTGGTCTTGAGTTGGTAGCTGGAGGTGGGCCAGGTGGGAGTATTTACACCACAGCAAGCAGCCCACTCTGCCCAGCATAGCTGCCCCACCCATCCCCCTACTCAGCTGTTAGACAGTGCCCTCCACACCACTGTCCTGGAAAGTGGAAAGCGGATCCCATTCAGCATGATTAGAGTAAAGCCCCTGCATTTCCCGCGGGTGGTCTCATCTGGTCCGAGCAATAATGAGCACCCTTTTCTGAGAGTGTTTGAAAGTTTCTCCCTCAAGCCTCAAAGGATGAAGTGCAAAAGGTAAAAAGTACAACTTTTAATACAAAGAGTATCTGAAAATGCCAGGTTCTCTTATCCCTGTGAGTGGACTTTGCTTAGAGCGTGTGGTTTTGAACAGTTTGCTTTCAGAAGTCTGAGCCCATTAGCTCCGATGTTGCCCGCCCCGTTAGGCGCCGAGACAGTGGGAGCACCAAGTGGGAACTCTCTCTAAGTTTATATAATACATGCACAATAAATGACAGAGATATTCCACCTGTTAAGAATTGTAGGTGTTCAGATGTTTCTTTGAGACAGTAAAGCTTTTAGACATCCAAGAAGATGTATTTTAAAAGCTTTGAATGGTTCGAGGGACTAGACTATTTTGGCATTGGTTGAATATTTAGTTATAGGTTGATGGAACCGAATTGCTTTACTGAATACTTCTGTGCATTTGTGAGTAGGCAGGCGTGTGTGTGTGTGTGTGTGTGTGTGTACGTACTTGGTTCTGACTGCCAGTTTACTTTGTAAAACTGACAGAAAAAACTTTGATTAGAAAACAAAAGAACCACCTCATAGGCAGCTACTGGTCCAGTGCAGATATAGAAAATTCTGCATCCTTAACTTAAAAAAGCCCAGAGTTGGATTTCCAAGGTGTATTTTAAGTCAGACCCAATGATGTGCAAAATTGTGTCCATGTGGAAAGATACTGTTCAGAAGCCCTACTAATAGGACTCTTGTGCTGGAAAGAAAGAGTTTGGTTGTAAAATGAAAGGTGCTGCTTTTTCCTTTTATATTTCAAACATATATCATCACTATTTGTTATTCATGGGTCTTTAAATCATTGCTTGCTAATATGGTTCACATGCAAAAATGCAACAGTGAAGATATTATCTAAACACTATAGTCCTGGGTACCTGCTGGAAGTGCTGAATCCATCCATAACCAGTTTTATTCATGGGGCTTACTTTAGTAATTGTAATTCCATTACCACTCGGTGTGTTTATCATTTTTTCTGGGGAATCGAGTTCCCTCATGCTCTGAGGTACCATGCTTCTTCTGAATATTTTTGTACTTCAATAGCTGTGCTATTCTTTAATATCCACAACATAAATAGGATATAAATAGTACAACGTTTCTTATTTATCACTCCATTTATTTCAATAATTATTCACCCACAAATATTCCTGTGACCAGTTGAACATTATTATCCTCATAGATTAATGTAGTTGTACATACAGAAAATTTATATAGCAACTTTATTTCTTTGTCATTATCAAAGTGCTTCCCATAAATATTCAGAAACTTTCACTGACTCAAGGCTACCCAGTGATTATCTCTATAAAGCCTAAACACTTAGCTTGATCTTGACTATAGAGAAAAGGAGAGTAATGGTAATAAAAGTAATTTGCAAATGGCTGGAATTGTTCATGTTTTCTACTCTTGACCTTCTGGAGTCTGTTCTCTGTATAGAATGAGAGTAATATTTTTAAAGCATGAAAAAGATCACATCATTGCTTAGCTCAACATCCTGCTAGAATTTTCCATTGTGACTAGAATATAGGCCCTACCTGACCAGAGCCCTTTATTGACTCTACTTCCCATATCTTTCTCCTTAATTCAACCCCTTCCTTCAGCCATTCTAGCCTCAGAGCTTTCACACTTGATATTGTCTTGGTCAAGAATACGATCTCTCTCTCTCTCTCTTTCTCTCATCTGGCTTCTTTACTTTATGAAGGTCTTAATCAAAGGCACCTGCTCAGAGGAACCCACTCTCACCAATAAAGGTTAACTATCCCGACCCTGTTAACACTTGGTTCAGTTACGATGTTTTATTTCCATTTTGCTATTTACCATGTCTTCCTGATGCTAGACTGTAAGTCCACGACCGTGACCATAACCTTAGCACTTAGAATGACAGATCAGCGTACGCGAAGGCATGGAGGGAGTAGAAAGCAAGGCAGGTTCAATTGCCACAGTGACTTAGAGAGGCAGGAGCGGTGGGTCCCCTGGTGAAAATCAGTCTCCTTTGAAAGAGACTCAGCAATGCAAATCTTTAAAATGGTAGGACTGACCCGGTGAGCATAAAAGACAAACCCTAAATGTGAAAGGCCACCTATAAGCAGTGTTACTCAAACTTTTGATCTTAGGACCAGTTTACAGTCTTGAAAATGATCAAGAATTCCAAAGGGCTTTTGTTTGGGTTGAGTTTAGTAATAACTATGATGTTTGCCACATTAGAAATTAAAACTCAGAATTTTGAAACATCTATTAATTTGCTCAAAATAGCAAATAAGAAACCCATGATAGTGAACAGAAGTAATGCAAGTTTTTAAAATTGTTGTATTTTAGGAAATTAAAAATGCATATATAGGAAATTTATATATTGTATGCTGAGAGAGTGGCATGGGTAACATTGATGCAAGTCTTTTTAATGTCTGATTAACAGAAAATACCTGCATTGCATGTCTACTTCTGTACACAGTCTGGTGCAATCCCATTTCTTGTAGCCTCTGGAGAATTCCACTATATACTCATGAAAGAGGTAGAGTACAAAAGGGAAATACCATCTTTGAACTCTTATGAAAATAACAGGACCCTGCAGAGCCTCTGATTAGGCCACTAGATCTATATGGCTTTAATAAATTGTGGGCATTTTGTGTCCCAGGTGCTACTCACAGGTGACAGGATTCAGTATTATTATTACTCTCCTGGCAAGAGTCCAAAACATCAAATCGAAGGCCTTTGCTCTTTTAGGACAACACTGTGTGAGCCTGCAGTAGACACTGACCACCTGTCACTGGTGCTCCTTTGAGAAGAGCCATCCCTCATTCCCATCTGAGCTGCCACCATCACATTTTCCTCTTTGGCAAGGGCACCGGGAACTTGACTTCCAACTCCCTGCATTGTCTGCATGACCTGGGCGTGTCATTTTATTTCCGCCCATGCTGCAGGCAGCACCACAGAGGGGTTGAAAGCACTGGCTTTGGAATAAAGCAGATTCATGGCCATAGACCCATGGGCTCCTCTGCTTACTAGTCGCATACTCTTGAGGACAACGTTCCTTATCTTTGAGTTTTTGTTTTCTTGAAAGCAACTTAAAGTTTGAGCCTCAGTTTCCCCGTGAGGTTGTTTTAAAGATTAAATGGGAAGAGAAATAGGAATGGATCAATTAAGGGAATGTAAGCAAGCAGGGCCCGGGCATCAGCATTTTAAAGCTGGTTTAGGCAATTCTTCTGTTCAACCAGCACTGAGACTCTTTGATCAAATGATTAGATACTTTGGTAGAATTCCATAGAGAAATTAGCGTGCTGGTAGAATAGAGCTAGTACACTTGTCCCAGTTTTGCCTGGTGACAAATACTTCATTGGACAGCTACATCGAAAGACCTTTCCCCTTATGCCTATATACACCACTTTTTCCCAGTTTATCAAAAAATGTACTTTGTGGGTTGATTGTGTAAGTCAATTTATCTTCACCCATGGCTTGGTGATCAATCTTCTTTTGACTGGGGTTATAAAACCCTGGGTTGTAAATTATTTCTTAAAATACTGAGTAATCTCACAATAGTTTTGTTACGTTTTAAAGCTACATGGAAATTATTTAGCCTTATAATGTTGGGACTAACAACTTTCAGGGAGCAACAAATTAATAGACATGTGCACATGTTGATATTACTGTTCTCTGCCTAATAGCTTGTTCATTAACTCATGACTGGTCTTAATTGAGGGCTGTTACTATGTAAAGATGGTATTTTTGAGTCTGGCAATGTGATGAATTATGTCTCTTTCTATTCCCTGAGGCTAACAAATATTTGATTTTTAAAACTCTTATTAAGCTGCTGGAGGAAAGACAATTGGAGTCACCATCAGTGGGGGCTCCGGAATGGATACTGCTAGGGATGGGTGCAGACTTTGGAAACAGACCACTTGATGTCTGATCTGCAGCTTGCTGTTGAAATCCTGGACAAATGACTGTAGTTTTCTGAAATCAAGTGTCCTCATCTGTAAAATGGGCAAAACATTAATAACAGCTCAGAAACAAAGGAAAGAATTAATATGTGTAATTGGAATAATTAACCTGTGGGTCAAGGAAGTATAGTTGTTGTTTCCTTTGCCTCCATTATCCTTACTTATTAATTATAACCTTCACATTATTTCCTTCTAGGCCAGTACATACTTAATGCAGCTCTAATGCTGGGATCAAGGGATCAATCCCAGCAACTCTCCTTCCACTCTTCTGATTGATGGCATAATAATGTTTGCATTTTGGGATCATGGAGGAGGAGGGGAAGGGAGATGGAAGTAGTAAAACGTTTGACCAGACAAAAACACTACTCATATAATTGTACATGCACCATATTTGAATTGAGCCCAGTATGTATTTTACGTGTTGATAATTTCTTCATGCAGGACTTTGAAAGTCAGCAGGAGTGGAGCACTCAACTTGCCATGAGCAGTTGTTTAGTAAATTATCAGCTAATGTCTTCAGTGCCTATGAAACACCCTGTTAGACTGTGTTTTTGCAGTGCAAAGAGCTGCTTTGTTCTCTATTTTCATTTAAAAAATACCTAAACATCTCTCAACACTTAAAAAAAGTCTCTGACCATCAATTGTGCAGCTCTTTGGAGGTTGGGCCCTTTTGCTTTAGGGAAGTGCCCAGGATGGGCCTTGGCTTGCAGACATGGAGCAAGAAAGCGGACAGGGTCCAAGCAAGGCCACCTTCCTCAGCCTCGTGTCCCTTTCAGGAAGGCGCAGAGCTCCAGACTTCGAAAAGCAGAAGGGCCAATTCTCACTTGGACCTCCATGAACACCAGGCTGGAGGTCAGCATCTCTTGTTTTGAACAGAGCCGGTACCTTTCAGAGATACTCAGACAATGGGAGGGGAAGTCTCAAGATACTTTTGCTGTTACAGTCATTTTTCACCTGCGAGTCATGGGTCTCTGTAATAGTGGGAAAGGAAAAGGGAATGAAATGTGGGTAATGGCAGGGATACTCAGAGTGATGTGACTCTGGGGCCACATTTATAGTCATTGTTCACCTGGAGAACCACATGACTCCTGTGTGATTGGTAGGACTGAGTATAATGGTGCCTTCATAGAGCAAAATTAGAAGCCTTAATGAGCCACTAATTAAGCATAAAGGGACCCATGGGATGAGAGAGCTGTGGTGTGAACAGAACTGCTTTCAAGAAATGGAAAACCTCTAAGATTAGGTGTACCTCAACAGAAAGAGTGCTTTTATTTGTCTTCCCATTGTTGCTTTTTGGCTGTTAGTCTATGGAATTTTCTTGTGTACATAATTTTGTGTAATATGTTTTGACACATGAAAGATAATTGCACTTACCTAGTAAAGACAAAGATAGCATGTCACATGAAATCATTATTGGGTTATTTCTGGGTAGTACTCAGGCTTCAGGGTAAACTCTGTTTTACTCAGAGAGCTACCTAAAGTTGTGCATTTGTAATTGGTTTATCAAAGACTTGCCTTAATGGACAGACCAACATATCATGCACCGAGTCATGGCCACATAGCCACCCCTTCTCTGGATTTGGATACCCAGTGATGTCCTAGGCATTTGGAGGCAACACCACTGCCTTGTTCTTAGTTACTCACTGCAATTCTCCCCCATCTCCCACCCCCAGAGCAGTTGTGCCCATGCTGTTTGTCACAAGGTTGGCTTGTTTAGGGGGTTCTTCTCCATGGATGGGGGCAACCCAAGTAGGAGGGTTCATAAACTTCAAGTTTATGAGCTCATCTGCAGGGATTTGATGAAACTTGAGTATGACTCACACTATGCTACCTGGTTACCTCTTGATTGTCTTTTTCCAAGGTAAATTTAGTACGCAGAATTTTAAACTTATGAAGTTGATAGAGAAGGAAATGAGCTTATTTTACATGAACCTGAAGAAATAGTCAAGATGGAATATATAATCTACATGATCATTCCTATTAATTGATCCATCTCATTTTATTTGATATCATAAAAGTCTAGACAAAAGGAAGTTATAAAATTTTAAAATGTGTACTCAGACAGACAGTGTTATGTTCTGGGAAGAGACAGGGAGGGGTACAGTGAAAAAAAAACAGGGATAAGAACTGGTAATGAGACCAAAAAAGGGAAAATGAATTCCTAAGGAAGGCCAGCAAATCTCAGGGGGCTTGATGTTACCCATGAACTGAAATATTCCACACACTAGTGACAGCCATTGCTTCACCCCTTCTGCACCGAGAGGTCTCTTCTAAATCTGTCCAGGGCTTTCATTTTTTTTTTTTTTTTTCAGTGAAATATTTCTTCCCCCCTTCCTCTCTCCCTGTCTCTCAGCCTTCCTCCTGTCTGTCCTCTGTCTTCTCTTCCCTGCTTCTTTCTTTCTCTCCCTTCCTTCCTTATTTCCTTTCTCCCTCCTTCCCATTATCTTCCACTTCCTTCTTCCCTTCCTCTGTGTGAGGTATAAGATGAAAAGATGCAATACGACAACTGATGAGATCTATTGTTAACCCCATGTTAGGGGTAACTGACATCAAGGCAACTAGCACAAAGAGGTAAAGTGATTTTCCTGTGTGAACTCAGAATGGAGCCGGGATGATTCAGGGGCTGTGGTGATAGAGCCCTTCTCTACCCAGTTGCCTTCCATGATTTCTTGTTGCCTATACAGTGCATAAAGCTCCATGGGAGATGGCCCTTCACAGCCAGCCACCCCAACCTGCCTCCTCAAATATCTTTACCTCTTGCCCCTTCCATGAAGGTCCCCATGTGATAGCATTATCAGAATACTCACTCTCAAACAGAAATGGGCATTTGTAATTCTATAATGCATGCCCTGCATATAACCTGCTGCCTGCTTTGTCATATCCTCCATTTCCTACTCATCCTTCAGAACCCACACCACCTCCTCTGTGAGAAACCTGTCCCAACACTCACAGGCTGAATTAGTTACTACTCACCCTGGATTCGCACAGAAAAGTGCTCATCTTTCCATTATTGCATTTATTACATCATGCTGGGTTATTCAGACATTCGGCTCACCCACTAGACTCTGGAGTCCCAAAGAGAAGCAGTGGGACCTTATTCACTGGCGAACTTGGTGCTTGGCACCTAGTTTGTATTCACTGTAGTGAAGGATGTGTATTACACAAGAAATGCATCATGGATGTGTCACCCATGTGTCATGATGTCAGTAGCGTTAACCTTAAATGTAAATATTTTACAACTATACATATACACTAATAGACACAAATGTTTCACATGAAAATCTAACTTTATAAAATTTATAATTGGTTTATAAAAGTTTTGTCTTCCTGTTTCTCTTAAGCAGGAGATGCTTGAAGCCAGTTATTTAAACAGGCCTTGATTTAGGAAGATGGAACATTCATGGACTTTTCAAAAATACTTTTATTAAGTAAAGTAACACATTTTTTCACTCCCTCTCTTCTTCACACACACACATTGCATATGGCAATCTTGTCTGAATATCTATATTTTTTTCATTGTATACAACTTAAGGTTAAGAATCTTTTCTGTAGTTTACTCATATTTATAAAGAATAAGTGTTCTGCTGATAAAATCAATATAAATTTAGTAGTTCAATGACCACATTGCAGAGATTGTCAGCATTAATTCTAACTTTGTCCAACATTATGTCACATAGTTTATATATATCTATTTTACATGTGCCTACATATGTTGACCCTCACTCGCTTCTGACTTTGACTTTATTTCTAAATTCAAGCATATCCCTTTGTTAATGTTATTTGGCATTAAATATTTTCTTAATGTGGTATGTGTGTATGAATATTCACTGTCTATATAGTTCATTCTAATACCTGAGTATATAGTATATGTACATATATATTCCATATATACATATATATGGTGAAAGAAAGGAAGAGAAAGATATATATATATATATATATATATATATATATTTCATTATTGTCCACTATTAATAGGTAGTTTCCTCATCCTTTGAGGCCTGCTAATGGTTTCCATGTAATGAGGCTGAATTGTCCCGCTGAACATTCTGTACTAAAGAACATGGATGCAGCTACTGAACTGCAAATGCTCTGAGCCAGTGAGCATTATCATGAAATCCTGAGTCAAGTTTGTCCCCAAAATTGTGTTGTGTCCTCTTACATTTCTCTTGTCATTTATTTTGTGCTCCGGGGAACAATTTTGCATCATAATTACTGACAGATTGTGTCCCTGCTAGAGCCAAATCTCTTGTAAAGAGTGTTCAGCTGGAAGTTGAAATGGGCTGTCTTACCATGGCCCTCGGGCTTTTTCAAGCCAGGGCAACCCTGCTCAAGCTGGGCAGGCCCTGCTTGGACACCATGAGGGTGACTTTGCACAACTCTTCAGCCTGGGAGAAAGACCTGGTAGGGTCAGCTATGTCAGGATCGAAAGGGTTTGAAAGAACGCTGTGATCAACCCTGTTGCCCCTCCAAAGGGATTTTGTTTCAATGACCTCTACAGTTATTGATCCAGGTCTTCTGGGTCCCTCTGTCTGATCACCCCCCTCCCCCAGCCCTCTGCTCTCCAGTTAAACAGAGTGTGCTTGTGTATTGATCTGTATTTGTTTAGCTTATTTATCTCATCCTTGCTTCAACTAGGATATACCAGATTTAGTCTTTATGGTTTCTCTTGCTTTTACTAACTTCTTAACTGAGAAAGGTAGTCGTGATGTCTTTTCACATGAAACTTTTTTGTCTTAAATAGATGTGGATGAAAAAGAGGCCACCTACTGGACCTGTAAGTCCTATGTGGTGGCCTTTCAAATCCAGAGACCAAAATTAACCACACAGGTTGGCCTAAATGTAAAAGTCGCTAACTGAACGTGGGTCACAGTGGGTGGTCACTTCCCAGGTCTTTGCTTTCCTAACACAGGTCAATCTTTTGCTTTGAAATTGTCTATTGGTTTTGAGTATCTAAGATTGTGCACCTTTGAAATGTCAGAGTAATTTTTTTTTTTTTTTTAGATCTATTGAAGGGACAATCACGTCAGCAGAGCAGGACACCACATTGTTATCTTGTTCCTCACATACCATCTCTCTGTGCAGAATAAGCTGGGAAACTGCCATTCTCTGCAGCATTTTCTCAGTCCAGTGAGACTTTGCTTCCTGCCAATTGTTGATTTGGCTCAGATAAACTCTTATAAGACTTTTTCTTAGGCCGAATGCGTTTTTGTTGACATAGAGAGCCATAGATTCAGCAGCTGAACATTAGGATCCATATCTAGGGGCAGGAAAGTTCACTAAAAGTCTGAAAAGGCCCCGGGTAATTCTAACGCACGGCCAGGAGTAAGGGTCACCACTCAGCAGAAGAATGAAGTCTTATTTAGTGTCGAAGGTGTTGCTGTGTCACTTGGAATTGCTTTCTGAACTTGTGAAAAGCCTAGCCAGATGACTGATTATTTTATACTGTTTCCCTCTCCCCCAATTGAGAATCCATTTTCAAGTGAATCTAGATAATGGTATCTGACAATTTGGCCCAGAATTCTGAAGCGGGAGGGATAACCTATAAGGGTTGGGTGCTCCTTCAGAGGATACGTACTTATTGAGTGTGTATGGAATAACTTCCTCTCCACCAATTCTAGCCTTTTCCTTAAATATTGAATGAGGGTTGCTTTTACATGAAACTAAAAGTGATTCCCCTACAGGCCAGGTATCTCTGTAGTTGATAAACGGTGAAGGGGTGAGGATCCGGGCAGCTCTGTGTACTTAGGATGATCAGGAATATCTAACAACTATGAAAGGACAGCTTCCTTGTGCTGCAGGGAACTGTACACAGGAACTTGAGTAATGATTAACCGCAGAGTCTGAACTGGCATCAAGCAAAGCAAAGCAAAAGCCGGCACCGGTGAAGCATCTGCCTTGGTTTCTACTGCAGAGTCAGAACATGTTTGTTTTCCTCCACAGGTTCGAACCAGTGTCCTACCTGAACATAAGGATTCCCTTCCAGAGATTGGGGTAAGTGTTTCCTTTGTTTTCAGAAGGCACACAGATCATGTCTAAGTTACCTGTTTGGATTTTCCCTGGCCTCCTGCCTGGTAGCCAATGAATGAAATTGGGTTCAATGAACAGGGTGTGGCTAGGCAAGGAGGCTGTCACATACTTGCTGGATTGCATGGAATTCATCTTTTATCTCCTGCAAATCACCCTCAGATGAATCCATATGTAGTTCAGCTGGCTAGAGATGGGTCTAGAAATTGCCCCGCAGGTAGCTGAGATGCGACTCCTAGTTAACATTCCTGGACAGACAGGAGACTAGGAAAATTGTAGATGTGAGCTCTACCTCTTCGGGAAGAAGTTAGAGAACCGGCGGCCACAGGACTGTGATGTTTCTGTTTCCTGCTGCTGAAACATGTCAGACCGTAGTGCAAGTCTAAACGGACGCTGCCACCTACATGCAGTCCAGTATCGGAAACCCCCAGGGTCTAGGAGGCCCTGGGGGGCACCCAACTGAAGGCTTCTTGAAATTCCCTGAAATCCTACAGAAAACTGACAGCCTTCTCCAGTCCAGTGTGTGGAGTCCTGTACCACGTACCATTCATTTCTTTCTTGGCAGCAGCTGCCACCTGAACCTGCCCAGACAGCCCTTCAAAAATATGCACCAAAGTCTAAGTTGGATTGCCTGAGAGGAGGGTCAGGCCTGTCCGCGTCTGGAAGATTAGAGGGAAGAGGGTACTTGGGGCTCTCTCATGACTCAACACTAGCTCCTAGTTTCTTCTTGGGGGGGTAGGTTGAATCCCTCAGACTCATGGGAATCTTCTACCTTCCCTTTCACATCTTGGCTGCTCTCACTTTCACGGCCAGTCTCTGGCCCAGACTGCATGGGCTTTGTTTGGTTCCTCCAAAGGGACAGTAAGTCCTTCCCAGACTCATGCCTTCACTGCCCAGACCTCAGGTCCCCTTCCCCCACCCCCACTCCCCGGCTGAGGTCCGACACTTTCTGCTCATGACCACCCCGGGCACCCTCCTTCAAACGAAGTCATCACACACTTTCCATGTCCTTCATAACATCTAATACCTTTTGGAATTTGTAACTATTAAGGAGTTAATACTTATTTTATGAGGAATTCCATTTTTTTTTAAGGTTCAAGAGCAGATGGTTGAATTTCCTCCTCTGAGTGTTTATGCCTACCTCCAACTGTTCTGTGTTCAGACCTCTTTGCTTGAAGATTTAATGATATATTGACCCCATTTTAAAACTGGAACCTCCTCTGTGATTTTAAGTTATTTTTTTCCCATCTGTTCCCACCACCGTTTTCCACTATGGGCTGGAACTGGTGGTGGAGGGAGAGCCAAGCATGATCCTCACACAAGTCCTGCCTTTTCTTCCTCCTGTTGTTCTGCTGTGGTGAGGGGGAGACCTTCTTCTCTGCTGGTCCACAGAGGTGGGGGGTTGGGGCAGCCCTTCTGCCACTTCTGATGCCTCTCAGGCTGAAGAGGCCTATTGGAGTCCTCTTTGCAGCAGATAATCGAAATGCTGGCTCTCCTGTGAGCACATGTGCAGGGTGAATAGTTTATGCCCCCACTGCCTCTTCCTTTGGTGTGGGAAACCATGTGACCTTCCTATTCAGTTGACAGTGCAAGAAGAGTACCTAGGCTCTGTGAAAGGACTGTTTTATGGGTTATATGAGGGAAGATGTCATGTATCAGCCTCGTATCATCTTCAGCTCCTCAAAGACCTTTGGAAACTTACAGCACAGTTTCTGTATGTCGTTTTATAAGAATAGGCCAAAGTATTGCTGCTATATCCATTTAACCTCTAAACCAGCTCTATTCAACAGAAATACAATATGTACCACAAATGTGATTTTAAACTTCCTAGTAGCCCAGGCTCTTAAATAAGTAAAAAGCAACAGGTGAGCTAGGGGCTAAGCATTTGCTAGTGCAGCTCTGGACAATACTCAGAAGATCTTGGGAGCTCCGTGCCAATTTTGGTATAAAGGAGGCCTGTGCTTTGAGTAGAGTTTTGGGAGCTACACACGCCACCTCATGGCCATGTAGATGGGGTTGTGCCTCTGTGGGCTCCCTAAGTGACACTGCTCAACCAGGGGACAGACCTTGGAGGACCTGCTTCAGGGAGGTGGGCAGCCCTGTGAGCAGTTGGCATATCTGTGACTTGCTCAGAGTCCCTGTGGGAGCTGGTGAGAGAAACTGTCTGTATACACCCCGAAGAGAGGAGCTGGAGACTGAGACAGGTGCCTGCCTTTTTCCACCCTGCTTGATGTCACACTCTCCAGCCAGGTGAGTGATGGAAATTGTGCATCAAGCCTTTACTGATCATCTGCTTTGGGTGCTTGGACCAGAGTGATAACTGTGAGCGTTGTACTGTCATGAGCTGGCGTGTGGTGCAGACAGAGGGCCTGTCACCAGGAATGGCTATGGCCACCTGTCTTGGAAACAAGGCACAGTGTGATGGGGATGAAAGAATGCTACACTGATAAGCAAGAAACCTGTTCTCAGACTTGCCCTCTGCATATATTAACTAGTTCTGTGGCCAGGTGTAAGCCAGTTAACCCCTTTGGGCCCACTTTATTCATCTACAGACTCAGCAAACCTTGACATTCTTGGATTCCAGGTGGACATTTCTTGGGCCCTGATGGACATTCCACATGGCCTGATAAAAAGTTGAACTACACGGAATCATAGGTAACATGTGTTCAGCAACAATAACTGTATAGGACCATATAACCTTTGTATCTTATTTTTTCACTCTTTGTCTGTAATTTCTTTCAATTTATACTTTTTCTGAATCTTTTACTTTTAAACATATATGTATATATGTGTGTATGCATTATATATATATGCATATATATATATTATTGTAGGGATTTCTCATAGAACATAAAGAATAAATATATTTTCAAATACTCTTTCAAAGAGTATATAAGGTAGATTTATAATACTTTTAAGTCATCTGACTTTGGGGTATATTATCTTAGTCACTATGCAAGCTAATATTCATAGAATACTCCCTATTTTCTCAGCAATGTACTAAGTGTTTTCCTGGATGGCTCTGACTTTAATAATGAAACTACAAGAAAGATATATAGTGATCATATGCAACTTCCTCATATGGAAACTTGGGCCTAGAATGGTGGGGCAACTTGTCCAAGAGCACAGGTTTGGGAGAGAGAAGACAGGGAAGGCTCAGCGATGCTATTAGTGGAAAGCCGGCCTGGGGTCTGGGGAAGAGATTTATTTGCCTGCATTTCCATTTTAAACAGCATGATGGATGTAGGACCGCACTCTAGACATCTGAGTTGCAGCTGCAGCTCTAGTGAGGCTTTGTATTTTTTGTTTGTCCTTTTTAAAGTATTTCCCCTGATATCAGAGCTCCCAGTTTAAAACCTTTCAGGTGAGAATTTTAGAAACAACACCACCACAGGAGAATAGAAAACATTGTTGCTTGAGTAATATTTGAAATATAAAACAATTTTTAAAGACTTTTGCGATTGTGATTACTATGACAACAAAGATAAAATAACTTATATTCAGTTATTCTTTTACATTATGTTGAACAAAGTTATTTACTTTACATTTTTGTATGCTGTTTTTCCTCATGGGAATTCAGATTTCAAAAACAGGGAAGACACGTTTCCCTGTAATTCATCCTTTTACCAGGAGTCCATGTGAATAGTCATGCAAATGAATGATGTATTTTCCAATTTCATAGGTTGCAGAAGGTCCTAGTTTTAATTACTTTGAAGTTAAGCAAATCCATAAAAGCCTGCCAGAAAATTCATGCATGGACAATGTCATTGCTGGTGTTTCAATGTGAAACAATTATACATTGTCATGACATTTTGGGATTTCATTCATGCATTTTATGCAATGGGTAGTCTAAATGTAGTTATTTTAAAAACAGATATGATAACATCCATACCTAAGTAACACCTCCTCTGGTTTGACCCATTTTCATTATGTAAGATACTATCATGCCATTTCCCAAGTTGATTTTGAACATGTTGTGTTATTTCTGTAAGATCTCTTCTTATCCTGTGATTAAACACATGGCTGACAGTGATGACAGAGAAGATTGGCTGCTGGACATTCTTGGCTCATTAACAAATATTCCCCATGCAGCCCCTGCATTCCAGGCACCATGCTTGACACAAAGATGGTCAACGCAAGGTTCTGCTTCCACAAGAGCTCCTAGTCTGGTGGACAGGAGAGACAGTCAATGGCTTATGGTCACAGTCTCTGCTTGCAGCTGTGCCTCATGGTGTGTCTGTTGTCCATGTCTGGAAATAGCCACTCCACCTGTCTCTTCTTGCTACATTCCAGCTTGTGGCATTTGCTGAACAGAGCACAATAACATTCATGCAGTGTGTAGGGTTTAAAAAAATTAATTCTAAAACCATCTATGCCATCAAAATCACAAAAGGCAAATGCTAAGGCATCATGAAATTTATGATCAGTTAAGAGTTTTCTTTGAGAATAATGAGTGATGCAGCGAGAATTTAAATTAAAAAACACCGATTATCAGTGAGTCAGACCTCTTTAAAATACAAAATGTTCAATGAAATTTGTAACAGTACACAACTTACACATTAAAATTGCTTTGATTTTTCAGTGGACTGTATTACATCTCAGTGGACTATGGTAGTTTATAAATATTTGCAGAAAGAGCATTTCTCCTGAATCTAATAGAGTAACATGAAGCTAATGCCTATGCCATTCATTCATTCATTCGTTCACTTGTTGTCAGTAAATATTTATCACATGTCTGCTGCCTGCTAGGCAGTGGGAGTTTATCAGAAAACAAAATAAAGCTCTTGTGAAGCCTCAAATCTCAGTTATTTTGGGGAAGGCTGTTACAAAATAAACAATTGTGTGTGCATGTGTGTGTGTGTGTATGTGTGAGATCGTTGTGGTGACAATAGAGAAAAGTCCAACAGGACAGGGATGAGAGAATAGCAGAGTCTCTGCGCTCCTTTCTACAAGGATGTTGTTGGTGTTTCTGATGAAGTCACACAAATGCTTTTCTTCAGCGGGCTCCCTCCTAGGCTCTCTCTGCCCCTTACCTAAAAGTCACCCTCCATTTTTGCACGCTTTGCCCACACAGCTGCTGGTAGCCCTTCCCTGCCTTGATCACCTTTCCTTCTGCCACTTGTTGACCTAGTGTCAGAGCTCATTTCCACAAATTCTCTATTTCCACCTGCCCTGCTGCTCCTAATAATGCAGCCTCGCAGTCTCCTGGCATTGGTGACTTGGTGTCTCAACCAGCTCTTTGATTTCTGGTTAACTAATTGGGCTGATCCTTACTAACATGTAAGCATCTTTAACCTCAAAGCTAAGTTCATTTCAAATGGTTGCCTTTCACCTCTTGGAACCTTTAGAACTTTGTAAAAAGGGAGAAAATTTTTGACCAGAAACTTCCTTTCCTGTTTTCAACAATCACTCAGTGTAGATGTAGCCTTTTATGCATGGCAGCCTTTTATGCATGGAATAATTGCACAGTTTCCTCTGAGAAGAACCATTTGGCCTTCCGTCCCCCATTCTCGTACAGCCTGCAACAGCCCTGTGAAGAGAGAATGTTCTGAAAGATGCAGTGTTGACCCTTGGAGCATATTATGGGCTAGGCAGCAATGGAATAGATAGTAATATGGGTTTGATAGTTTCATGTTTACTTCTTAACCTTGAGGGGAGAGTGGAAAATCCTATTTATGGTAAACCCTAATCCTTCGACTTCTAAATCAGAAGCAGCCAGGGATGTTAAAAAGAGATGAAAGATTTTATCCTGGGAAAGAAAAACCAATTTAGAGTTTTTATTTTTTACTTTATGAGTCGACAAGTGGAGAAAGTAGATATTCATACATAGTCAACCCTCAGTATGCTAGGTTCAAAAAGCAATTTTAGAAAACATAACCGAACAAGTACCATTCTTTTTAGTGTGTTGGAATGAAATCATCCCGTGCTAGTATAGGAATAACAAAGGAGACTAATGCTTTTAAATATCGCTGTGATGGGGGAGAAATACAGCATTTCTATTTATAACTTGTCCAGAGTCCCACATAAAAATAGCTCCAACTAACAGATTTGCTCGTATCTGGAATCCAGCCTTGTTGCTGCCAGGGACGTGAGGAATTCTAGTAAGAACAACCATCGCATCGGTAACTATTGAAAGTCTATCACCTTTCTTTTACCCCACTTTCATATGGGGAGAAATTAGCTAGTAGAAAAGTCCTGGCATCTGTAGTCCACATTGTGTTATTTTCCAGGATACTCATATTTGTTGCTAATGAAAAGGATGCATTTGCACCCCCGGAACTCAGCCCATGAGGCAGACGCCTTGGTGATGATTGTATTTCAGTTTGTGAAACGTTTGTCTGGCTAAGAGAGTTAACATTTTATTCTTCTAGAGGCTCATGCTGTATGGCTGGTGTGACAGGGGAAATACTAGGAACCTCTGGAGTGAATGAAAACTTCTTTTTCTCGTTTTCAGCGAAGCTTCCTGGGCTATGCCAGTTTTGAAGTGGGGGAGCTACTGAGGTCTGCGGAGCGGGTGCTCACCCTGAGTCTGAGGTAGGTCCCGGCCACCGGCAACAGCCGCGATGTTGACTGAGATGCATGGCTTTGAGGGTCGCAAGGCTCGCACACGTGTGGCTGTCTGTTCTCACATGACTGGCACTCTCCATAGCAACAGGTTGCATGGAAACAGCAATTATTTCGGCCCACGTTCAAGTTCACGTTTCGGATTGCTGAAGGTTGTCAGCAGCCCATGTAGGAAACAATATCGCATTATTATTAAGGCGATGAAATGTTTCGGAAGTAAGAAAGCAATGGAAGTGAAGAGCATGTTACTAAGTAATTTTTGTTACTTATAAAATGTGACTTTTTAAGTCAAGTAAATGTCTAGGATTGAACTAGTTGGTTAGAGGCAACATTGCATATATTTGTTTTAATTTTTTAAAGTTTATTTTATTGCTATCCTCCTAAATATAAAACATACTTTCGAATTGACTCATATTGAAAAAATTAATAGCTGAGAGCCACTTTTGAGTATGAGTACAATTTGTTTTGATATGGAAGAGGAAATAATCTTCAGGAAGTTCCATAGTGTTTTAATACTAAGAGAAGTGTTAAAAATATTTCTTTTTAACTTTATACTAAATTTGAAACAACAGTATGCTGTTTCCTAACTATATGATAACTTTTATTTGTTAGAATACTGCCTTGCAATATTTGTATAGAATAAATGAATATAAAAATGGCATAGGACCCTACTTGTAAACTGAAAATGCTCTTCTTTTGATGAAACAAAATGCTCTCTGGTCACTCTCAAGGAAGAGACAATATTTTAAGTTTGTTTGCTGTCTGCCCCACCTGCCAAGGGCTGGCTTATAACCAGTAATTTATTTAGTGAAAATGCTATGACTTATGCTGGCCTTTGTACTGCTGGCTGTCTCCTTTTCTGTTTTTTCCTGATTTGCACAGTTTTATATTCTGTCTTAATACATAGTACAGAATAATTTATTGTTATGTAGAAAAAGATGTGTTGGTAGGTTTATATGAAGCCACGATCTCCTGTCTGGCTTTCCTGAAGCTGTATTTCTTAAACCTCTGCTATTTTTTCTTGTTGTTGTGTTTTATTTGGGAAGCCATTTAGAAATCTTTATAGTTGGTGGCTGTTATTCCCAATAAAGTTTTGTTGCACTTATTTTCATTTGGAAGGCGGTAAGGGCCAGCTGACAAGTCTAGCTTTCAGTGTTGCTGAAACTCTAGAAAATGCCTGTTGCCAGCCTAGAGGGTGGTTAGATCTGCCCTGAGGGTCGCAGGATTTGGAATGTCAAACACGGAGCTAACTTAGAACTACTCGTAGGCCTCCTGTTGTCTAGGTGAGATGCATTACACTTTATCCCTCCTTTTGCTGAGTCATAAGCTGCAGTTCTGGTTATATCGTAACTATTCTTTTGAGCAGCAACTGCCTTTCGAACAGAAATCAGGGGACCTGAAATTCTTAGTGGAAGGAAAATAAGTGAATGCATGTACTGCCTTGGAGGAAGGAGAGGAACAGAAGGGCCAAATTTGGAATACAGCCCTGGGAAGAAGAGAAAACTAGAATAATTTCAGATTTAGAGACTATCAAGACAGATTTCCACTTTGGATTCAATGCTCCTAATTCCTATTCACTTGAGTTTGGCTGTATATAAGAAAAATGAGTTTCACAACATCAAAATGTATTTTCTGGAAAAAACAATTTTTGAAAATCTATTTTGAAATGGCTAGGTTATTATGTTTTCCCTTATGTACTTTGCCACATTTTGGGATTTCTCTCCCTATGAACCAGACATATTATAGACTTTCTATAGCCTTGATTTCTGGTGCTTCATGTTTTTTAACTGCTTACATAATTTATCTTTTTTCTACTGACTTGACAGTCTCTGAGGTACCTAGTTGAAAAACACTTGGTCGGGGATAAGAAGGATGTTTTTGTTTGTTTATTTTGTTTTCTTTTGCACTGATTATATCTGACTTCTATTCCTTTTATAGGTCAGACATTTTTAAAGGAATAGAATTCTTAGATTGTTTTCTTTTCTAATATACAGATGGGTGGGTAAGGCTATCAAATAAATACTCGGCTTCTGTTTCATTTTTAAATTTTCTCTATTTTATGTAACATTTATAGGCGTACATATTCATGTGCAAACATAGATCATAGATTGTATTGTTGCAGATGTATTTATTCATCTATATGATTTTAGGACTATTTTTCTTTCTCACAGACTATGAATACTTATTTTTTTATTGCCAAGTATTTGTGCTTACAGAAGTTAAGATTCAAATTATGATGTCTTTACGTTTTTATTTTTTGAAGTTCTGTTCATTTAACCTTCATAAACGTGCACACGCACACTTCATTTGTTTGTAAAAGTGAAAGAACAGCGGAAAACTCCACGTATTTTCAACTCAATCCCAAAGTCATGGTCCTCCCTTGAGAGCTGGAAGAAAAGCTAAGGAAAGGCTCCTTAAGCTGTGATTCTTCACAAATGCACTCAACGTGATAAAGAGATGAATTGTCACCAGCCTCTCACATACTGGGAATCCAGGTGTGTTCTAGAGGCCACGGGGCAGTGAGTAAATTTGTCCTCAGACCCTGTGAGTGTGTCTGAACCACAGTAACTTGAGACCTACTTTGGCCATTGACTGACAGTACGGTTTTAAATGATAAGCTTTTTTTTCTATTCAAATGGAATGGAACTTGCTTAGAAGTTTAATCCCTTACCTCTACTCTTTTCCTACACACAAATAAAGATTATGCAAGTCCTTTTTACTTTAAACACCAGAGACATTCTTTAAAATTCTACTTAGGGTTGACTACTTCTGGAAGCAACATCTTTTCTGATCAATAGCTACTTGAACTTCAGGGATGAGTCAGAAAATCACATCCATGCATTTTAATGGCTATATATATATATATATATATATATATATATTAATACATTCATGCTCTTTTGAAAGTCTTCCAGTTAGCTTTCTTAGGTACCAGAAAGCAGAAGTGCAGTAAAAAGTTCTGACGGTTTTACAACACTAATTGTTATGTATGCCTAAAACAGTTTCTATCAAATTAGGGCAGTAGACTCTGGCTGGTGGCCAAGAACCCCTCTTTGAGTGAAAATAGAATGTTTGCGATTATTCTAAAACACAATAGGATTATTACACTTTACTGAATGTGCCAATTGGGAAGTTAGAGGATATGGTGGTATGTAAAAAGCTAACAGAATGGATGCTTTCGTGTAGAATTACTTGAGAAAGCATCCTTTCAGAAACCCCAAAAGGATGCCTAAGAGCATCACGTTATTTTTCGTTGGGCGTGAGTAAGCAGGAGAATGGGCAAGTCCATAGCAAATGCACGCCTATGACTGATCTAGACACATGTCTAAGGGAAGGCCCTGCATCCTGATGTCCTCCCTTCCCTGTGCTTCCGTTATGCTTCAAGTGACCATGACAGGCAGCCCCCCCTCAATTCTGACACTGACTCAGACCACATAGACATGTAGGAAGAGGTAACTAACACTATTTGAGCTTTCTGAGGGGTAAGCATTTAAAATATCATTATAGTTGATTTCTCACAGCCTTGCCTGGAAGGTGCTATTATTCCTCTTTTACTAGTAAGTAAACCGAGTTCCTAAGGTCAAACAGCTGGGGTGGGATGCAAATGTGGATGGAGACTGGGAGAGAAGGATTCATCAAGCATTTCCTAGAGAATAGATATTTTGCTTAGAATCTGAGATAATTAATTGAAGAGACCTTGGTACCTCAGCGTCTTCTGGGACACCTTTTAGTGGCAGGGACCCAAACTCAGGAGGCCATGCGTTTTCCCATTTTCCAGCAAGTCAGTGTTAGAAAAATATTGCCATTTTATCCTAAGTCTTACTGCCTCGCCATGGTCCCAGCTCTCCTTTGCAGAGTTAAGTAAAATAAGTCTCGTACCTTTTCTCTGTGATGGCATTTTAAAGCTGCTATTTTGTCCAACAATAAATCTTTTCTCCTTCTTATTCTCAGGAAGGAATGCAGTATAATAGAAAACCAGATTCTCTTACCAGACTTTGTCAACAACTGTGCCACCCAGGCATATCTAATCTTTAATATCTGTTCATGGAGGTAGTAACGACCTCCTTGCCAGGGTGGTTCTGGGCAATTGATAAATGTTACTTTGCCCTGTGTTCTTCCTTGCATTGGCAGAAAGTCCTCAGCAGGGGTTGGTTTCCCCTTGTTTCTTGTTCAGTTTGCTTGCCTGGTTGGTTGAGGTTCTCTCTCCACAAATCTCTAAGCTCATCAATGGCAGTGTTGACTTAACCCTTTCTCTTATCTGAGGATGGGTACCTAACCTGAAGCCTGAATTCTGGCTTTACCCACTGTGACATGAGACTTGACATCTGAGGTGCAGACACCAGCAGGAGGCGTATGGAGAACCGTTTGTTCAGCTAACACAGGCGGTGTCCCAATATGGTTGGGAGAAAAAGAAAATTGGTTTTGACTCAATACTTTAGCCATATAGAGTAGAAATCAGAACAAAAATTTCTACATGCAATAGTGTCAGCTGCTTTCACAGTTTACTCATGCATTCACTGCGGACTAGATCAAACGCAGTCTGAAGAAGTCAACTCGGGTGTCTCTCAGGACCAGACTGCGAGTGAAGGGGAGACATCAAACAGAGGAGTGGGGACACCGGCTTCTGAAACCGATTTTATTCTTTCATGCAACTGCGTTAGTGTCTGTTAGGGGCACAATTGCTTAAAATTATCAAAAGGTTCTCACATGAGCCACTTGGCCGTAACTGTTCAAGTTACACCGGTGTATTATAAAATAAAGAGAATGCCAAGTATACGGATATTGTCAGACTAGGACAATAGAAAAGTAGAGAGAGCACATTATTTCAAGATATCCCCAAGATCAAATCCTGGTTCCTCCATAGCCTGGCAGGATGGTAGATTGCTTGGAGACCAGTTTCCAATCTGTGAAATGCGGACCGCAGTGGGGGCCCACCTCACAGGGTTGTGTGGGTGTGCATGTGTGTGTTTTCAGGTGAGCATTAAACATGTTGTGCACAACCTACACATCCGAAATGGTATCTGAGGCAAAGCAGGTGCCCATCATGTTCATTACCTTTTCCTAAAATTATTACCACCAGTGTTAATATTTTTTTATTTCATCCAATTAGACTGTCTTTCATTTATCACTTAAATGGCTTTGCAATGAACTAGTCTGCATTTTTCTTTATGTTCTTAACCCATTTTTATGTAGGCATGACCATGAAAACCAAATAGCACTTTCTCAGTCTGCATTATTCCAAAGATGTTGCATTTGTCAGGTTGCAAAGTAGAGTCTCCAGTCACCGACGGGACAACACATACCTAGAGTGGCACTTCAATAGCAATTCGGGTAGAAATCCTGAAGTCTTCCCTCTCTTAAGATGCAAATCGCATTGTGTTAATAGCTGTACACCAAAACCTGCCTGCCTAGGAAGTTCGAGAGCTAATTTAGCCTTGAAGATAATTTTCAGAAGTGATTGGGCTGGCAGGAAATTATGTTTGGCTTCAAAGTTTTATGTCGTGTTTGTCTACTTTTACCAAAGTCGCTGTTGTCCTTATCACCCTGTGTTTCTGCTGCTCCGGACACTTGCCGTCAGCTTTTTCCAAACAGGATATTTTTGAACACTGGTATCCTTCAGTCATATGTGTCTGTTTATTGAATGAAGTTGTATGATCAAATGTTTTTGAAAATGCAGTATTTAAAAAAGGGAGGTGAGGTTCCTTGCTGTAAGGCTCTCAGAGCCTTCATTAGTCCTCAAGGCCCACAGAGTCTCTCAGAAGACATACTGTCATCTGCAGCTTTCCCCAAACCCCTGTTTCTCCCACGGCCCATCACACGTCCACAGGCACTTCCAAAGGTGTGGCATTTGCATTCCACTCCTGCCATGTCCTATATAGACACCAGCTTGTGAAACTTGCACAAAACATATGGGAAAGGAGAGACAAGATACTTGCACGATCTTGTATGTTCATTGACAAATGTTATTAAGCTTGAATAAATGGATATATTTACAGTCACATAATAATATAACTATCCCAAACTGAGCTTCGCTCTTCCCTTGAAAGTTGTGCGGCTTTGTTCATCTCTTTGTTTTTCTTGGTTAAACTATTATGAGAACCAGCAGTTTCAACTCCTCCTTTCTAAAAACTCCTTATCTGACCCTGCTCTTTTCCTATTTTAAACTTCAAACGTATGCAGGCACCTTGGCCAATGTGCACATGACAGCAGAGCTGCCTTTCAGACTCGCCTGTGGCCACGTGCATTACTCTGGGCGTGACTCTCCACTTCCTCCCTCCTTTGTGGTGACTTACACGCACTTTGCACTGTCTGAAAGTCAGGTCCAGGGCCTGCGTTTCTCTACTAACCCCTTTTCTCAGGGTTTTGAGCTCAGTTTCAACTTTGGGCAACAAGAGAACACAACATCTATCTGTGAGTCAGTGTCACCATGTAGATCCTTGGCCACACTGCCGTCCAGTGACTTTTCCTTGATTTGTGATATGCCTTGCTCAAGGAACGCGTTCATCCAGAGAGGCCCCTGATGTTCTCCAGAGTGATGTTCATTGAGGACAGAGAGGCAACCATCCCCAAGCATGCCAGTGAAAAGGTTTAGTTGTCACCCCCCAAACCATGGCTTGCCGTCAGCTCCTGACCGTGTTTGGAACCTTAGGCTTTTGAGCGGGTCCCTGAAGAAGCAGGTCAGAGCTCATTGTTCCTGTTCCAGCTAATAGAGGCCAGTGATCCCTAGGTTCCCATTTACTGACTGTGTTTCCAATGGGACTTGACTTTGCTCTTCCACTGACAGTTCTTCTTCATATATACGAGTGAGCTGTGCTGGAGGTACCATGCCTGAGAAAATGTAGAAAATGACCTTTCCCTTGACAATGGGTTCCCTCTTTTTGGACGCTCTGTCCTTGGATTTTGTACCTTGACCCATGAAGTGAAATTCACTGATGTCTCGTGCTGCGGCTCAGCATGACTGTCTCATGGTTAAGGGTGTGACTGAAAGAGATTGTGTGCAACAAGGCTTCAGTGAGATAAAAGAATGGAGTCAGGGAAAGGAAGAAGAATACTATTTTATGAATGGAAGGTAGGGAGGCTGAAAATACCCAAAAAACAAGATGGTAGGTGATTTTTAGAAGGGGAAAGAGAAGGATGGGAACAAAGATAAAATGATAGGAGATAGAAGAAAAGGCAAGTTTATTTCATTTCACTTTGTTACATTTTCAACTTTGCACCAGTGTAAGTGAATTGTTTTTCCCAAGGCTGCGCTGCAATGGTGTGGGGAGGAACCAGCCTTACTGTGGGAACCATTAGGTCCCGTGATCAATGTGCTTAAACTTATTAGAATTCAGTGGAAAATGTTAACTAACTCAGGATTTGTGGGGCACTAAGGAGTTTTTTTTTTTTTTTTAAATATTATGGGACAATTTTACCATCTTGCATAGAAAGTTTTTTAAATGAACTGAAATGACTGAAGGCAGGTTTGGTTGGACCCAGCCTATATGACATTTCTTATTGCCATAGCAAATGAAGTAACCAAATTCATCTGTAGGTGCTTGCGGAATGTTACTTCTTTCTGCTGGTTCACAGGTTGGAAAGTAAACACATTCAACTAAACCATAACAGTGATAAAAATAAATTTAAGGTGCCCTAATAAACTTGGCTTAATTCTCATCCATCCATCGAAGACATGGCAGATGACCGAAGTTTTATTTCATTTTTGTCTTTCCCCAAATTGATGTAGTCTCTGTAATTCAAGGCAGGATTAAAAGCTTCAATCCTCAAATTAGAAGTGGTGTAGTGTGGGGATTATTTTTCTCTTACCTGGAATCAAATTGAAGATTTTTCCAGGGATTTATACAGTAAATGGGAGAGATGGGATGTTTGGGTTCACTTGTGTGCTCTGCAGACTTCCAACTGGCACTGAATTTCCCGGCTACCGAGATTGGTTTCTAGAACTGGTGGAAATAAACTGCTCTTTTGACCAAGGGACAGAGTGTCAAAGCTCTTAGAGGATAAACCTGTGATTGTGACATTGGAGGAAGCAGGAGTTCCATTACTCTCCCCAGGAGTTAATTACTTTGCTTAAAATTTCCCATCCGTCTATTAATGATAATATCATTACTTTGATAATGAACTTAAATTATGGAGTCATAAGCCAGATTTTAAGTAAAGGATTTCTTTACACGTCAATAGAAAATAACACTTGCTCCCTCTTCTTTCTTTTTCATGCCATTTTATCTTTTATGCCATTCCCCCCACCCCATACTCCACTCAGCCCTGAAGGAAGTACTATTTGAGTAACATTATTTTTCCTGACAAGTTCATTCAAAAAAGTCTCTTAAAATAGTAAAGAATATGTGAAGGCTTCATTGAGGACAAAATAATAAAAATACATATAATTGGTTTTATAATATTTGTTATGAAATTACTATTTTTTTGTCTCAGAGATGATTTTTATAAATTCTTTGAGATAAAAAATGCTAGTCGTGGCCCTGGTTGGGTGGCTCCTGTGGCTGGAGCATCATCCCGTGCGCCAGAGGGTTGCAGGTTGATTTCCATGCCCTGGGTTGTAGGTGGGAGCCCTGGTCAGGGCAGGCAACCAATTAATGTTGAGGGGGTGAGGACTTTTAACAAATGCTAGTCATGCACATAAAATGAAGCTCAGTTTTCTTTGAGTTTCAAAGCTAAGGTGAGTAAATAACAAGAATATATATATATTTCTTGGAGTGGTTTTTTTTTTTTTTTTTTTTTTCCTTTTTTATACCTACAGGTTCATTCTTCAGTAAAATAGTTATAAACTTTCCATCTGATGTCTCTCCTACAGACTACAGAGATGGTTAGAAAGGAAGGCCAATCACTTCCAAGTATTAGGAAGGTTTTCTTCTGAATAGAATCCTGGGCAACTCTTAAGCTAGAGGCGAGGCAGAGAGTAGAAAACTGGTAACATTGTGTAGTGCACATGATTACTCATTCTGGGCCGAACTTCCCCTTCCTGTTTTGAACCATGCACATTAATAATCAGGCGTGAAGCTGACTTGTGAAGTTCAAGTGCAGACCATGTAGGTTGGCCACATACCTTACCTGATGTGTTAGCTGGACTGGAAACCAAGTCACATCCCTGCTCATGACTGGGGTCCAAATTCTAGCACTAGCTAGACATAAGATTCCAGCAAGCAGAATTCTGGCACATGCTTTAATAAAATTTTCATCACATTGTGAGGGTTTGGCTTAGCTCCCACCAGCTCCCACCAAAGCTCTTAAGAAACCTACTTTCTGCGCTTCCTGATCCTTCTTCTAAGCCGGAGACATTTGCGCTCCTGGTTGCAGGCTGGCCACCAGAAAGGACCAAGACAGGATTAGCAGTTTGGGACTTTCAGCTCCACACCCTATCCTCCAAGAGAGAGAGGGCTGGAGGTTGTGTGAATGGCCCATCATGCCTGTGTGAGCAGTCCTCCAGAAAAATGTAAGAAGTGTGGGGCTCCCGTAGCTTCTGGGTTGGTGAACGCATTCATGTAGTGGGGAGGGGGTGCATTTCCACTAACACAGGACAGAACCCCTGCACCCCAGCCCCTTCCAGACCTCACCAAGTGTCCTTCATCTGGCTGTGCATCTGTGCCTTTTATGGTGCTCTTTATAATGTAATAAACGGGTAAACCTAAGTACTTTTCTGAGTTCTGTGAACTGTTCTAGCAAATGATCAAACCCAAGAAGATGGTCATGAGAAACTCAGATTTGGAACCAAGTCAGCCAGTAGTTCCGGGTCACCTTACTACACGTTGACCAGGAAGCTAAAAATAGGTAGATAGATGATAGATAGATAGATAGCCATCATTTCATATTTTGGTTTTCTTAAATAAATTTTTAAAAATCATATGCATCCTTCTGATTGCTACTGTTCTTGGACAAATCCCAGCACTGCTGATGACATGTGAGGGGCCCTTGAACCTTTCCCTTAACCTCTCTGAGCCTCAGTTTCTGCAAAAAGAATTGGGTGATAACTTTCTGCTCAAGCATTATCCACTCTGGTTCAGTGGTAATACTGAGTTGTCAGGAGTTTATCTTAGAATGAAAGAAAAAATAAATCACTGCATCTGGGTTGTTTCAAGCTCATGAAACTTTTATTTGGAACATGAACCTCAGTTCTCAAAAATATACAAAAGGATATTCAAGAGCTATCTCTCTCAAATTAATCATTTTTAATCCTTTGATGTTATCTTCCCTCTTTCTACTTCTTTTTTGAGAGCCTCAGCCTGCAAAATACCCAAACCCATTATTTTTCTGACATGGGTTTTTAAGAGATGTGAAAAAATACCTTTTAATTACTAACACACGTGTTCTCTTATAATCAGAAAAATTTTAAACAATGCTTTAGAAGGGAGACATGCGGATAAAAGTATTGCTCTCTCATGCACTTCATGTTGAAAAGCTGGCACAAGATATTTATCTTACTCCTGCCGATCTTCAGATTCTGTGTAGTGCAAGTAAAAGGACACTTTCCATGTGCTTTAACTTTCCGTGTGTCTCGACCTTTGCTTTAATTACTTTCCTTCCTTTGAACAAAAATTTCTGGAGGAATTTTGATTGTTCTACCCAAACTGCTTTCACTGTGACTCAGTCACATTTTGACCTCTAAAATAATTGCCAGGCGATTGAGTAACACAGTCTTGCGATAATGTCACAAAACAACCTAAAATCAGGGGAAGGGGGGTTTCAGGTTTTACTGCCCGTGGCATATTTTGCCTGGCTAAACTGAGTTTCCTTACTGTCATTCGTTGCACGTTCCTGGTTCCCCATGCAGAAACCCATCATCCACGTGGACATCCTTCAATTCCCCTGTTTGCCCACTTCTTTCTCTGGCCCTAGTGCCCTCTGGTCCCCAACTCTATTCTGATGCTTGAGGTCCCTTCTCAGCCCCATCCCCTATCCTCAGTCATTTTTCTTCATTTAGCTGGAAGCTGGCTCTCTCCTCCTAACAGGCCTGCTGGCTAGCTGCCCTTCCCACCTGGTGTGGGATGAACATCCCCTGAAAACTCTTCTGGACTGAGGCTCGTGGCCTCAGACCTATCATTGGGTTTCTCACTTTACTGGGATGACCTGAAGATGTCACCTGCCCTCATTTCATGAGGGTTTTAGCCTGCAGTTCACTGTGTCCCTCTTCAGCATGGCTCCTCATGTACGTCTTGTGAATCGATTTTATTCATTCATTGGGCTTTCAGGATTTTCTCTACCCTACTCTGCAACCCATTCCCTAGGTTTTGGCATTAAGCTCACCTCTCCAAGCCTTCATTTTAAATGTTTTATCTTCTGATTTCTATATCATATCTTTCCAGTATCCTCCTAGTTGCTCCTTGACTATACTAAGTCGTTGATCCTAAAAGTCATGTATTTTACTCTTCACAACTTCATCCCCCATATGCAGAATCCCCCTTATCCAGTTGAGGTTGGATGATCCATCACTGAGAAGTCACCAAACAATTACTTGACACCTGTGCCCCTCCTGTGCGACTGTACTTTCTAAGCCAAAGATGGATGGATGAATAAAATTAAAATAAAAGCTACAATAGAAAGGCAACCATACATTGATGTCTCTCTTCCTCTCTGCCTCTCTTCCTTCCCCTTTCTCTAAAATAAATAAATAAAATCTTTTTAAAAATAAAATAAAAAATAAAAACTACAACAGAACCTGTGGTTGAAGCTAACATTTCGTTCACCTTCTTCATACTTATGTCCTCACAGCTGAGTAAGCTAGGTGATCTGACTTCACTACCAGCCAATAGTCCTACTAGATTTCCCTGTGCCATTTGCCCTGCCTCTCTTTTTGACAATTACTTTATACATCCTTATTCCAGAATGTCCAAAATATCTCCCCTCTTTCTCATTCTCTGGATTTGTCAATTAGCATTAAAAATGCTGCCAAATCTCCCACATCTCTTTGTAACTCAAGCTCCACTTCCCTGCTCTATTTTTGTAGAAGAAACATTACATGAGTTGTCTGTACTTTGCCTCTAACGATTGTGGGGTGAACCCATTCTCATCAGGTTTTCATTCTTATTACTTCACCTTCATAGCCCTTGTCATGATCAGGCATGAATGGCATATATATTGTTAAATCCAATAAACAGTTCTCCATGTATCTCTCTCTTGGCATACCTGCACAGTGGGTCACTACCACTTTAAAACACATTCTTCACTGGGTATCTGGGATGTCAGACTTACACCATCTTAGCAGACTGGAGAGAGACATTCTCCTGCTGGCCTTGAAAAAGCAACCTGCTCTCCTGTAAACTGCCGACAGAGAGGCCACATGGTGAGCACCTGGAAGTGTCATCTAAGAGCTGGTGTGATCCCAGTAAGTAGCCAGAAAAGGGCAGGGAACAGTTCTACTGCCACAGGAAACAGATTCTACCAGTAGTTTGGTTTGGAATCCTCAAATGTCTACCATGAACTTCAGTCCAAGTTTCGTAGCTGCATTCAGTGGGTGAGACAGCGTGGTGAGCTCACTTCACCTCACCAGCAGCATCTTACCTACTAACTAGCAAATCGTGGTGTCCTAACTTGAATGTTACTTTGGTTATCTCTGAATCCTGAAAAAAAACAAAAACAAAAAAACACATTTTTAAAATGCCAGTCCTTTTTATCTCACCAGCTGACAGGATATTTCTTATATTCCAGGAGATGGTTTCTATGAGTATTTAACGTTTGACATTGGAACAAGAAGTTTCCAACTCTAACTTAACTATGTCTATTTTTTAAAAAAGATTTTATCTATTATTTCCAGAGGGAGAAGAAAGGAGAGAAGCAGAGAGGGAGAGAAACATCCATGTATGGTTGCCTTTCACCTGCCTCCAGCTACGGACCTGGCTGGAGACCTGGCTTGCAACCTGGTTATGTGCCCTGGCTGGGGAATCAAACCAGCGACCTTTGGGTCCTCAGGCTGGTGCCTTATCCACTGTGCTACTGGCCAGGGCTGTCTATATTTTTATTAGAGTCACAATAAAAGGAAGATTTGCTCTAGCTAATTTTATTGGGGGAATTTAGCAGTATTTAGCATTAAAGGGAACTCTGTGAGCCTATCAGTGTGAAAAATGGGTGGTCAACCTATCTAGGATGTGCTCTTAAGCTTTGTATCCCAGACTGTGTAAAAATAGTCATCATTACCTTACCCTAAAGCCTTTTCTTGTATTTAAATCCAATACCAATAAGGTATTTTATTTTTGGTGACATAAATCTTGTAAGATAAGTAGAATGGTTTACAATCCTTGTATTTATAGATAGGATAATTTTATAGAAGGCCCTTCTCATGGTCACATAGCTCTTACTAGGAAGAACCAACACCATAACTGAGAACTTCGTGAAAGCTCATCCACTTTCCACTGAAGCACACTCTCTTGCTTAATGGTATGTGATGATATGGACCATTTTGAGCTAACGCTGCAGATCTGTTTAGAACTCTTAACAAGTCCTGATATAAGACCTTTAAAGATGGGCCGTACTTCAGACTGTCCGGGTATGCATTCGGCAACATCTCCAGACTCTTAACACGGGAAGGGAAATAAAAGAGTGACACAGCAGGGCTTTAGGAAGAAACCCTGACCTGGATGGAACGGAAGAAAAAGATACTGGAAGGCAGGAAGTAGGTTCTTCAGGTGTAGGTTTCATGACAGAGGTGATGAAACTAATTGGGATGTGTCCATTGGAGAGGAGCACATGAAAGAAACTTTATGGACAAAGAATCAGTAGGATGTGGTGACTTACTGGAAGGTGGGGGCAAGACAGAAATAGAGGTGGACTATTCAGTGGTTTCGGTCTTTGGAGAATGGTGTGCTGTCAGTGTGACTTGATTGGGGTTTGAGAAAAGGAAATGTTAGGTTTTAAGCTTATAGAATGTGACATGACAATATCAGGATAAAAGGAATTTGGAGTTCTAAATCAGGAAATCAGGGCAGAGTAGGGAATAGAGGGGAACTGTGCTAGAGTCTCACAGAAGAGAGAGCTGAATCCCAGACCTAATGGATGGGACTTCTGAAGGCCAATTTATAATGAGAAGGAAAGAAAAACCCAAGAGACTAAACCTTAGTGTTGCAGTTCTGATAGTTAGAACTAAAAAGTTTTGAGTGCTACTTTGAACGTGTTATATGGCTTCTTGCATGTACGAGTTTCAGCCAGAGTAGAGATGGGTTTAGTTACACATATTTAAACACAGGTCTCACTTTTGTGAGGCCTACCTACATCTAGAATTGCCAGATAAATGTATTCACTGGACAGACCATCAGAGTGCACTTACTCACTCACTCTATGTAATTACGGTCTTTGATTATTTTCATATGGGTGAGATCTTCGTTTCCCACTTACATATCTAGGTGGTTTAAATGCAAGGCATGCCTCGCGGCTGACGATACCTGTGCGAGCAGCAGGCTTACTTTATATTCACAAAGACGGACAGAGCTAATGAGGGGTTTTCCCTCGGCGTTCGCAGAGTCATTTGTTGGTTTGTAGCTCTGTGGTATTTCCACAGTAGAGGAATTATTTGAACGTTACTGTTTAACATTTCCAGAGGTAGGTTTTTTTTTTTTTTTGGTTTTCTCCACTATGAATGGTATGGTAGGTGGTGAAGACGTTTAGAGGAAGAATGCCCTTCAACTGCCCTTGGTTGGAAATCCGTCTCCCACCCCCTTTCCTTCAGTCTTCTAAAACTGCATGTTTCAGCCTAGGAAATTGAATATTTCATTAGGAGGCATTAGGAGAATTATTTTAAAGGTACATTTTAAAGAGAGTTACTCACTAATGTGCTATGCATGCTGAAAACCTAAGTGAGAAGAGAGTACAGATTCATGTTGATGAAATTCCCCACCTTTTCATCTTGTGGGCATGGTTAAATATTTAAGTGTATCTGCTGAAGGAAGTAAGAACTCAATGTTGTGATTGAAATATTATACTGGCCGTGAACTATCCATCTTTCATTTCTGTTACAGTTTTCAGCATTAACTCGTGGTAATGACCTGGCAACAGACCATTTGAAATGGCATAGTCTTTTTTTTTTTCTTCACATAGGTTTTGATAGTTATCTATTACCATCACTTGCTCTTAGTGGCATGTAAATTTTTAGGGATGTGTTCTTTGGTTCAATCAAATTTATATCCTTATAAAAGTACCACAGTGTGATGCCATAATGCCAGCAAAATATGTGTGTATGCATCGGATGTAATAAGAAAGACCAGCTCTTTTATTAGACTATAAGTTTTGAGCTTCTTCCCAGGTTTAGCATGCATTTTCTCTGTTTGGTTTGTTACAGGGGGAGGTTAGACAGGTAGGCGGGGAGTGAGGACAAGAGGCAGAACGTATCTGAGATTTTCTGCAAGGATATCGCAGCCCCTGATGGCCTGTGACAGAATTATACTATGGAATCATAGGAGTAATTAATACGTGGGATTTGACTGCTTATATTATAGAACAGCTGCTAAAAACTGACCTTTAGCCCTGGCTGGTAGCACAGTGGTTAAGGCGCCGGCCTGCGAACCCAAAGGTCGCAGGTTCGATTCCCCAGCCAGGGCACATAACCAGATTGCAAACCAGGTCTCCAGTCAGGTCTGTGGCTGGAGGCAGGTGAAAGGCAACCATACATTGATGTCTCTCTCTCTCTGCCTCTCTCCCTTCCCCTCTTTCTAAAAATAATGAAATAAAATCTTAAAAAAAAAAAAAAAAAAAAAAAACTGACCTTTTATTTTGCAGTAGAGGAAACTAAAATCTGGGGAGTTGAAGTGGTATGTCCTTTATCACATAGCTAGTGAGCAACTGAGCTGGGAGTAGTACTTGGGTTTCTTGATTCCAAGTCTAGAACTCTCTCCAGTGTGTCTCTTATACAGATATAATGAATTTCCAGTTCATAAAATTCAGTAGATTTTTTTGTGATGAATAATGGTTAAGCTATTACTGCTAGGGTCCCCAACTCGATGGGTCGAAAGCATAATTAAGCATTCAAGAATGTATTTTTTTTTCTCTAAATATCTACAAAACAGCCCTTGGAGACATGGCATAGGTATTTCAATCATGACTCTCCTGATTGGAAGGAAGGGTTGAATACCCATATTCTGTGCATAGAAAATTGATACAGAATAAATACGAAACTTCTCTACCAGTTCATGGACAGGGCGAACCATGCTCTGGGTATCTTGGCTTCAATTCTTAGTTTACAACCTGCATTCCCCACTCAGTCTCACACAAATCTCAGGTGAAGAAGGATGCCTCAGGATTCCTAGGGTGTCCTACTTACAATGGTTTGGGAAAAGATTTTGATTCTAGAATCCCTGTAATGTCACCAGATTAATTGAGCCCCTTGCTTTGAGTTTGCTCTGGGATTAAGGGGAAGCCTTAGGAGACAAAGAGAAGTAAGAAATCCAAGACATAAAAATTATTTAAAAATAGCCAGATACTTTTTAAAAGGGAATAGGGAGAACTGTGATTCAGAAGCTTACTCCAATAGTGCATTGCTCAGTCATCTACTTTGGCACTTTGCTGTCACTGAAATGATTTCTAAACCTGTATTATTTACCCTATTAAGACTGAAAGCTTTATACCATCATCTGTGATTACTAAAGATTTCTATCTCTAATGAGTACTTTATCGCTGTTGAAATACGTAGGACATAAGATCCTACCATATTTTCCTATTACCTTTGATGCCTATTTTAGTAAAATATTTCCGGAGCGAATCAAATTAAATATAGTATAACACATTCGTGACAATAATAACTTTGTTGCTGCTGTACCTACCACTAGGATGAAGAAGTGGGAGAGAAGGAAAAAGCACTTAGCTGTGTAAAGCATGGTATTGAGCACGTTAACTGTTGTTAATGGTCAGTTTAGGGGGAAAAGTCTACAGACCTCTTTGGAAAAGATGATGGGTAGTGCCAGTGAGGGCTCTGATTAATAAACTGTTTCACTGTTAGGTACTGAAAAAACGTAGAGTTATGTCACATCATAACTTCTGACAAGTTATTATATCATTTTCAACTGGGAAATGGTATAATGAGTTACTTAAAGCCACCCCAGGATCGAAGCTAATACAGCTTTTCACAAAATCATTGATTATACTGTCGTGCAAATGCACATCTTCTTTGTGATGAATACGTTTTCTGAGTCAATTGTATGATTTCCACTGATTTAAAAATTGCTAAGAAGTATTTTATACTTTAGTAACAAATATTAATATGCTGTTTAACAAGTAAATAACTTTTTAGGTACATAATCTTTATTAAATTATAACATTAGCTTCGTTTGTCAGCAGATTTATCTGTTTCAGTTTTTTCAAAAGTGTAATTCATGATCTGGTAACATAATTATTACTTAACTTAGTCATTATTTTAATTAGCATTTTGGTAAACTACTTCTAATTTTCCCATTTCTCTCTTCTGAAAACTCTTATAAATAAAATAGTGACATTTAGAAGGAACTGGTTGAAAGAAAGACAGTGTTGGTATTCAGATTAAAGTTAAAAACAAATTTCAGAAAAAGAACATGACTAAATAAAGAAAACTGTCACGTGACTACTGTTAATCTTAGAAGTTACAGGAACGTTATAACTATGTGATGGCTTGCTACCTATTTAAAAATAAAGACAAAAAGGTTCAAGGGAGAAATATCATTACTTGTGACAGTATTACAACATGGTACAGTGGCATCATTTATTCTGTATATTTTCTTACCCAGAGAAAGAAATGAGAGAATCCTTTACCTTGGGCACGTCCTTCCATTTTTTCAGTTTTGTTTTTTTAAATCTGAAAAAGCAATAGGTTGTACTAAATGATCTCTACGATTCAACTGCTCTGCATGTACCTTAATCGTCTTATGTTTGCTAAGAGAGAATCGTCTTTACTTGGTCTCTTAGAAAGAAAAATGAAGCGAGGGGAAAGACACAAAATCAGATTTTGTAGCCAGGGGCCCAGTGATAGAGGCGAATAGGTGTTTATTCTCTTTTCCCTTGAACGTAGCTGCACTTGCTGTAACAGGTGCACACAGCATCCTACACAGTCAGTTTAAAGGCACTGTGGTCTGTGCTGGTGCGGAGATGGGGGACAGCTGGACAGGGCCCTGACCCTTGCTACTCGAGGCCACTCCTTCGTGACGATCCATGCACTTCACTTTGCAAATTCATTGCTAACTTTCTTTTGAAATTAAAAACAACACCAACATTAACATGCACCGATACGTTTTAAGCAGGTTTGTTTAATTAAAACCAATGAAGTAAATAGCAGTGCTGGTGGTTTTTGGAAGCAACTATGTTTGGAAATACTATTGTCCCTTCTTATCCATGGGGGATACTTTTCAAGACCCCTAGTGGATGCCTGAAACTACGGGTAGTACTGGACCCTATACTGTATATTGTTTTTTTTTTCTATACATACATACTTGTGATAAAGTTAATATATAAATTAGGTACAGTAAGAGATGAACAATGCTAACCACCAATAATTAAATAAAATAATTGTAACAACATACTGTAGTGAAAGTTTTGGGAATGTGGTGTTTCTCTTTCAAAATATTGTATTGTACGTACCATGTGGACATGTTGGACAAAGGGATGATTCACATCCTAGGCAAGGCAGAGCAGGACTCTGCAAGATTTTTATCATGCTACTGAAAACAGCATGCATTTTTAATAACTTATGAGGTTATTTCAGTGATTTTTCTATTTAATATTTTGGACCACACTTGACAGGAAGTAACTGAAATTGCAGGAAATGAAACCACAGGTAAGGAGAGGAAAGATTCTTACCTTTCTATTTCCCTTATTTTTGGTTGCAGGAGCTCCGATGGTGGCAAAGTTGTCGGCACCATAGAAGTCAGCATCGTGAAGATGGGCGAAATCGAGGATGCAGAAGCTGACCACATCATATCAGATGTCCAGGGACAAAAGGTGGGGTCCCAGCCAGCTCTGTGCACAAGTTAAATCAGCAGCGATCGTCTTTGCCAGGTGTCTGAATACCCAACCCCTGTGTGGGGCACGCGATCTCCTTATCCAAGAGCTGAATGAGAAATCGCTCTGGAATTGGAGTACCGTGAGTGGGTTTCACGTTTGCATGGTATTCTGCAAAGCCAGGTGCCACTCCGAAATGCCTTCCTTTTTTACTTTATTTATTATTACTATTTTTTAAAGGTTTTATTTTTAGAGAGAGGAAAAGGGAGGGAGAAAGAGAGGGAGAGAAACATCAGTGTGCAGTTGCCTTTTGCGCACCGCCCGCTGGAGACCGGGCCCACAACCCAGGCTTGGGAATCAAACGGGTGACCCTTTGGTTCGCAGGCTGGCGCTCAATCCACTGAGCCACACCAGCCAGGGCACCTTCCTTCTCACCTCTCGCCCTTGTGTCGACTCAGCCTCTTCTCAGTCGGAACCAAAGTATTGATCCTGGTTGCTTTCTGCGGTAATCAACCCCTGGTGAGATACCCAGAAAATTCCAGGTGGGGTATTGCCAAAAGTGACCACTTGGCTACTCCCAGACCCTCTTGAGAAAAAAGAGGCAGTTTGAACTTAGAAGTCATTTTAGGCGAAGAGGGGAAGATTGGGTAGCATTGGGCCTTGGGAAACTGTGGGGAGAGGAGCGGACGCAGTGCCCAGCGAGGGGCAGCCCTGGAGGAGGCTTCCCCGGAGGCCCGGGCGCAGGTCCAGCTCGCATCGAGCTGTGTCCAGGATCTCTACGTTCCTTCCACCGCCTTCTTCCCAAGAAAGACACGCCGGGTATCAAGTATTATCCTACATTCCCATCTTGGGAATGCAGTTGCCTGTTTCACAGAAACACAGGGAACAGACTTCAAAGCTGCCAACAGTGCTCTTCTGCAGGCAGATGAGTTTGTGTGTATGTTGTAATTCCTACATTTTCATAAATGAAACTTTTTTCATGAGAAGGCCTTATTCTGACTTAATTTCTGGTTTAGTGCCTTGTATCTGGGGGCATTTGAAGTTCGGTAATAAGGAAATGTCCACATGGAAGATGGTGTTTATGTAACAACAAATGATGAACTTGACAAAATGTATCTAAGGGTGCATTTCAAAAGTGTGTTGTTCTTGCCCCAGGGTAGGCAAAGGTATTATCTGCTACCTCAAGGTTTGTTCCTTTCTGTACCCTAACTCACCCTGGAGCACATCCCAGATCTTGACAATATGCCAAGAAGGCCTGGAGTTTGAATTGGATTTCTTCCAAATGTCAGACCTCAGGGTCTTGGTGAAGTTTCATGGCAGATCCTCTTAGGAGTTGTGTAACTAAGATCCCTGCTTGGGGGCTAGGTCCCTTCACTTGATCCTTGCGTCCTTGCGAGTTCTAGATATGACCCATCTCGGTCGTTCCCACGTAGGTGCTTGTATGAAAATGAAGGAGGGAGGGTTTAGAAGGAAAATGGGGACTGAGGGCAGGAATAGGCAGGTAAGGGGCCTGGACCTGTGGCAGACGGTGAGCCAGGAGACCACGAGCAGACACACGTCCCATTTCAAACTTGTCTACTTTCCCGGCCACTCTGTTCTCAAAGCTCAGCCACCCCTCGTCTCCTTGACTGTGTTGCTGTCGTGAGGAATCACAAATGGAATCATGCTCTTTTCGTGACTGGAGAACTTGATATGCAGGCATGTGCCCCACCCAAGTCCTGCTTTATGCTTCTGACTCACAGATGTGAACTGGAAGAGACTCAACTGAGCAGTTCTAGAAATAGGAGGTGACAGGGTCAGCACAAACGGCGCACACGTCACAGGTGACAAAAATGGTAAACACACCAGGCTCTGCTGGCGTTACCGCCATCCTGTCTGGATCCTGAGTAAACCTTGACCTTTTGCCGAAGTTTTTAAAAAGGAAGTTGCTATAAACTCTGTTGACAGTCCCTGGGCGTACTCGTGAGTGAGTGAGGAATGTGGAGTAAGTTTACCCTGCACAATATTTAGAAGTAACTATCTCAGTGTTTTTCAAAGTGTGGTTAGAGTCACCTGGCTTTTGCGTTAGAAGGGCCAAGGCAAAAACCCTTTTGCTGATTTTCTAAATCCAAAGCACTGAAGTGTATGAACACAGTTTGTTACTAATGGAGATTGAAGTCCTGGAGTTGGTGAATGACTAAACCATATGAAGAGATGACGTCTGAAAGAAAAGATATCCCTCTTTCTAGTTTTCATAAACAGAGGGAGAAGAAATAGAATTACTCTTAGACCCACAGTCACATGGGTGAATGACACAGGTCATTCATACATATTGAAGCAGATAAAAGAATAATAGCCATATGAATCAGCTGCCGTAAAAGAAAGTGTCATAGACTGAGTGGCATAAACAACAGAAACTTATTAATTTATTCTCACAGTTGTGGATAATTAGGAAGTCCCATGTTAAAATGCCACATTCAGTTCAGTTCCTAGCTATAACTCTCTTCCTGGTGGATGGGCTCCTTGTTGTGTGTTCGCATGGCCTTTCCTTGGTACATGT